>JAUESH010000008.1:3726051-3738010 GCA_032275165.1 Synergus magnus | reverse complement strand
TTCCATATAGTCGCTTTAATTTGGTTCTGTTTTTGTTTTTGACCTTCGACGAAACATTCCACTGATTGTGGCTAACTCGGAAATTCGTAATCTTTTTTCCCCAGTCCGGTTTTGACTCTTGACTGAACAGGTCGTCGAAATTCCGTCCGCGATCGCGATGAACTTTTCGACAAGTAGTGGTGTGTGTGTGTAAATCGTAAACGTTTTTCTTGAATTCGCGCTCGCGATAATTCAGTGATCTTTTCAAATCAGTGACAATAAACTCGGATTAAGTCAGCAGAATCTCACGATCTGTTTGAAGATCAGGTGATTGAATTATTTTGGAATACACTCAATTATTTTGAGAACAATACATAAATAATAATGAAATAATAATGATACATACTTTTCTCATATTAGCATGGCAATGACTCGTTTACTTTAGGTCGTAAATTTATTTGTGTTTTGTGAAGTGCATTAAAAGTTGGAAAGAGCAATGTTGATGAAGTCATGACTTTTTAATTTACGAGTAGTGCTCTCATCCAACTTTTTAAATTATCCTTACTTTTCCTTTATTGTAGGACTATCCAGAGAATGTATATTTATTATGGGCACAATTTTTTTAATATTAATTAAACATTTTTCTGTTGATAGAAAACAAGACATGGAGTTGAGGAACAATTACCTGTTCCTTCTTCACCTTCACTACTCAAGGATTCAACTCAAGTGGATGGTGTTTCCAGGCCGAATTCCGTGGATCGCGTTATCCATTCTGATGCCACTCAACACATCATTGCTAGTCATGAAACTCTACAAAAGGTAAGATTTTCAATCTAAACATTTATTTATAAAAATTGGATTTAGGTAGTTTTAGATCGTTATTTCTTACGATTAAAAAAATATATTCCCTTTGACTAGTTCTCGTAATCGATATTCAAAAAATGATTACATATTGAGATTAAATCTTTCTCTTTGAAAATTTTAAATATGCGCATGCGCTGAGAATTTTGAATTTCGCCATCTGTAAGTTATTCCCAGAAATTCGAGCACGTTGAAACAGTGTCGGTACACCCTATAGTGTTCCGGAAGTCGGTAACTCGCGCGATTAATTTTCTGAGTGAAATTCTGCTTTACCGACAATTTTCCTTGAATTGTGACTAGAGGAGGAAATCAATAGAAGAGTTTCAAGTTTAAACTATTTGCCGCGCGATGGCTGCAGATCTCCTTGAATAAACTGAATTTCTGTTTTATCAACTGAACCGCGACCTACGACACGTGGATCTACAGTTCGTTCGCAACTTTGCGACTCGTCGGCCAGTCAAATTCGTTCGTGTAGTAGTTTTTGTAACAGTGAAAAGTTACGTTAGATGTAACGTTTTAAAGTTTTAGAAAATGTCTAAAAGAAGACTTTATACCTTTTTTAACATCTTCTGTGTCATCATTAAAAGTTTGGATACTAGTTAATCTATAAAGGTCTTTATCATAATAAAATAAAGCAATCTATAATTTTATAACAAATTTTGAATTAAAAAAGTAAAAAAAAAAAATAATTTAAACTAAACGTATAAATTAAAAAGCTGTCATAAATAGATGCTTTATTGAGACTAGGAAACCTTGAAAGTTTAATGATAAAAAATAAATTGCATTTTAAATTTAATGTACGGATCCGAGATTTAACATGATAAATTGCAAAATGAATAAAAAGAGTTACTAAACCGATTGTCGTTAATTAATGTTAAATAGAAGGTCAGAGGTAGACAAATAATCCATTTATACTAATTATTTCTTATTGATTGTAAGAACAATCAATATTATATATGAATTTACTCAACTATAGTTATTAATAAGTAGGTATGAATATAAATATGCTTAAAATTTATAATTTGCGTTATTTATATTTACTACCCACTTTAAACATGGATTTCGAGTATTTCAAGTAGTAAATCCTTTCAGAGCCAGACATGAAATGGCGCACTAAATTCGTTTACTTCTACTTGAAGAATCAACTACTTTTTCTTAAAGAAATTTAGTATCAACAAATATTTTACAAATAATTAAATTGTACACGAGATTCAACTCTTAAAAATATTTTAAAATTTGCTTTGTTTACGAGTTTTACAAACACCGCTCGTTAAAACTTGGATCTCCTGGAATCTAGAGAAATTATAATAACTATTCTGAACAACACCCAACTTTATAGCTAATAAAAATAATTTGGGTAAGAGTTTCATTTCGAGAATGGTTTTAAAGTTCATAAAATAAGATTAACTATTTAAATGTTTAAAGTTAATTAGATTTAAACGTATTCTTTAAAGGGTAGAGGTGAAGAGCCGAAGCACTTTTTCTAATTGAATTTTAACTATTGGAACATTAATTAAATAATTAAAGATAATAATAAGAATGTTTAAAATTATTAATTGTTATTTAGAAAGGGTGTGAAACCCCAAGAGTGCCCCACCTGTATAAAGGTGTGGCTAAATATTTTAAACACTTCTTATAATTGAATGATAATGGTTTTTAATATTTTAATAATTTAGTAATTTATTATTTTATAATAAACCTTGTTTACATTTCTAAAAGCGACGTTTTCATTTCTTCGAGTCAGCACAGTTTTTATCTCAAGTCATCAAAAATCCATTACTAGTTGAAATAAAATTTCAAGGAAGGAAGTTCGAGCCACAAAATTGTTACGAGTATTCAACCGTAGAATGGATATTTGACTCATATCGTTTAAAGTACGAGGAAAACGTTTTATTTGCTTTTAAAGCTGATACTGTGTTCTAAACTTTTACGGGTAGTTTTTTCTACATCGATTATTTATGATACGGAATAAGTTATGCAAACTCGTAAATGCACCAGCAATAGATTACTATCAATGGATAGATTTGATATTACAGATTTTATTGCATTCAGATCGATTATTTTATTTTCTTACTCCCGACGTATAAAATCAACTTTAATATTATAATACTAAAATACAATTAATAATACTTATTAATATCTTCATTAAAATTGGAAAATTATTCAATTATATGAAGGATCTTCTTCCTTTAAAAGCAGAATCTCGTTTGGATGTAAGCCAAAAGGAGTTTCGACTGGGTGTTTTGCGCTCAGAATCGCTGAAACACGTCTGATGCACTTGTGCCTTATTTTCTTATTTATTTCTCACCCTTCTTGAAAGTCAGGAAAAAAGTCGTCCGCGAAGGCAACGTCACCAGTTTTCGAACCCCGGGACCGATAAGTTGGCACTAAAGTGACTTAAATGACACTAGAATTGTCCCATTGTGAGATTAAAGGAAAAAATAGTTGGATACATATATTACTATATACATACATCTCTAATGTTCGGGTACTTAAAAAGAATAAATCTTCTGGTTTGAGCACAATTGAACACGCTGAATTCAATGAGCTATCCGTCCTCGATGACCTAGTCCGACCTAAATTCTCTCTGGTTTCTGTGAACCAGCTAAATCCCAAATGTGAATTTCACCAAGACCCATAACCACCCACTAGTATTCCAGATATCGTGTTAACGTCGCCCCTCCATTTATGACGAACGCTTAACCTATTTTAAATCCTACAAAAAATATCCACATTCAGTAAAATTAAATTTAAACATTTTTATTTTCAAACACCTAAATTCAATGCTTAATTATTTCATGCTCTAATATTCAGCTGGCAGCTTGCTTTCAATCATTTTTTAAAATTGTGTACCGACAGTCGATAAGCGCATTATCTTCTCTTTGTACGGTCGACAAAAGCGCGATCCTCTCTTTCCACGGTCGATAAAGGAGAGAGTTTCTATATCTATGGTCGATATATTAGATCCCGCGCTATTATTATTATTATCATCAGATATTGGAATCTTTATATGTAACATTTTTAAAGTATTGTTGTTAATTATTAAATGCTAATGATTCTCCAATGTTAATAGAGCCCCAATCTATGATATTTTGTAAATTAAATTTCCAAAGAAGCTTTCAACTTTACATTTCGAAGATTCTTTTTCATGGATAATTGGCTAGTTTGGTATCAGAACATCAATACACCTGCTGCTGAGCAGCAATTTTTTAGTAGCTACATCGTCCAGATAATTGCTGGTCGATAAACCCGGCAGTTTAATTGCTTTGCATAACACGTTATCGTGTTACGATTTGGAGTTACGAGATACCATTAATTATTCCGACTAAATTACTCATTTCATAGAGTAAGTAAGCAGTTTGTAGAGAAACCGGAACTCTGATCTTTTGCCTCAATTAAGTTTGCTACCGAACAACACCAAGAATAAATTAAAAAAATTTAATTTAATAAAGAATTTTTAAACAATTTCTCTTGAATTTTAATGAATTTAATATGTGGAAAATTGACGTAATGGCGTAATAGAAAACCTTTCTTAAAATACACTGCTTGTGTTATTATGCATCCAATACACGACGTGATAAAATCTGTTTTAATTTTTTTTTTTTTTTCTTAAACAGTCCACCGACATGCTTTCTTCTACTTCACTAACCTCGGGTCACGTGGAAATTTAAACTTGGCTATCAGATATCGTGACTGATATTATGTTACTTGTGTCGTGAGTTCAGATTTACTCTGAATTTTTCACTAACGTAATTTTAAAAAAATTGTAAAATATATTTAAAAATCATCATTTTAAATATTAAAAATTTTAATTAGAAAAGGGAAAATTTATAAGGACTCCTCGTAAGAGGTAGAGCGCACCATCAGTTAAAACAGCGCAGAATTAACATTCGCGTTATCGCCCTAGTTGCAAGCGAGAGACAAGTGAATGATGTTTTAACAGAGACCACTAGAATCCAATAGTGGTCTGTAGATCTGTCAAATGCCACGATGCTCATATACAATAACGTATTGTTCACACCCTCGTGTTGAGGGTGCTTTTAATTAAAATCTACTCGTCTCTGGCTTTGTCTTTTCTTTATCGAGCTAGTGAGCTCCCATTTATATTTAAATTACCCCTTTCTAGTTTATTACTTCTTAGTATGAGAATTTAAAACGGCTTGAAAATTCAGTCAAAAGAGCATTTATTTCAAGTGAAAAAATTGGTATAATTAAATTAGGGTAAATTGAATCAAATAATCTTCTTTAGAAAATGTATTAATCTAGTTTCAAAATAATTCTTTGAGTTTAATTTGCGTGAAAAGTCTACCTTGTAACGAGTCGCAGTAAATTATATACGTACTGCAACGAGTTCAAGTGCACTTCACTTACTAGTCGGTAATAAATCAAATGAAAAATTTATCTGCCTACGTTGCATGACAAGATTATCAGGCACACAGAATAGAGCAGAGGAAAAATGCGAAAAGGGATAAAATAAAATTAGGCAATTATTTATAGAAGTGATAGATGTATTAAAATAAGAACTGAGACATTTTACTTTTTTTGTACGATTATTTTTGGACCCAGGCTAGAGTCCATAAAATCCAAAATCGCTATTTTTTAATGTCAAAGGCTCTCAAATGTGCACAGGAGTGAAAAAAAGAAAAAGAGAGGATGAAAAAGTCGAGACGACTGAGAATGAAATGGAGCGTGTGTTTGGCTTGGTGTCTGGCACCGTTTCTAATCCCCGCTGACGTTTTATTTGAAAGCCGGATTTTCCTACGATAAGGGAAGGATTATCCGTACTGTACGTTGCGAATATGAACGAAAGATGAAAGAATGAATCCGCGTGAAAATCTTGCACGAAGGGATTAGTTGAAAAATTTAAATAAGTTCCTTCTCTGACCGCAACCTCAGATTCTTTTTGCATTTCTGATTTGAAATATACATTATTCGAGACCCAAAAATGAATAAAAAATTTTAAGCAGTTATGTATTCCGTAGAGCAGACTGGGAAGAAAGTAAAATGAAGACCGAAAAAAAGGCTAGGAATATAAAAGGAAAGAAAAGAGAGTGGTAATATCAGAGTGGTTCTACCCCAATGAACTTCTGAGCTCGACAGTCTGAGAGACTTGGAAAGATTTGTAGTTTTCAGTTGGTGTCACAGCACTACGTCTCTCAGTCAAAATATGAAAGGTCATCCACTTTAGAGAGTATTAAACTCTTTTGAAATTTTCTTCAACTCAGGAGGATTTTTATTTTATTTTATTTTATTTTTTTCGTTTTTTTAGTGAGTTTCGAATGTAATAAAATTGTCTGGCTCTAATTGGAGGACCAGAGGGCTCCACTTGTAAAATTTGAAATGTAAATCGAGTCTTAAATTCTTTAGAAGTGGTATGACTAATCAATGAAAGTCCCACTTGAGCATAAAATCAATTCAACCTGCCTGAAGAGATCGCAAAATCCCATTTAAGGATATACTATTTACAATTGTTTCGAATCAGGTCGGTGCAGTGAAGCTTGCAATATGTTCTATCGACCGTCTGTGTCTCTGTTGTCAGGCCAACACTCCTGAGGATAGGTCTGAGATTCTGTACATACGCCATTGTGCTTTTCCACAAGACTCGGAAGAAATGAACAAAACCTGAGATTACAACATGTGCATGACAAAAGTACAAAAGAAAGAGCTAAAAGGTGAAAAGGGAGATAGTAAAATGATGTAGAGGCGGAATAAAATGTAAAGGGAGTTATAAAGTAGCAAAAATTTTTAAAAAATCATAATGAAGTAGAAAGAATCTGCAATGGGAACAGAAATCTTTAGAAAAAGTGATTCTGTCTACTGAAAGGCAAAAAAATCCGCCCAAGGGCCCAGCGAGTTGTATCTACCAGAAATAATATATAGAAATAATAATAGACGGGAAACATTATTGGAAATTAGGGCAAGATAATTAAAAGTAGTGAACCGAAAATTACCTCTTGGCACAAAAACATTTTAAAGACTCGTTTTTTAAATAATGATTCGAAATAATGATGATTCAAAAACCTCCATTAAGAAAGAATTAACGCATCACGTATTTTCAAGTTGACAATATCTTTTCCTCCTACTTCGAGTCAACGAATTCTAGGAAATCATTACAGTGAATATGAATTTTATAGAATCCCATGCGTGTTTTTTTACAAAGAGATGTTATCCATCGATACTCGGTAAAACCATTAGAGACTCTCCTGAGAGCTTTTATCTTTCATGGGTTGGACACCTCTTCTAATTTCTCCGAAAATGATTGTTCGTAATCGATGCGTGGGAATGCTTTTCATGCAGTTTATCCATCATGCAACTCCTATTTCCTATTATCTTCGAGAACAAAGCTTGAACATAAAAAAAAAGTTCAAATAGTAAAAACAATTGTTTCACTTGTTCCTGGAAATAATGAATAACTCTCGTTCCGAAAACCGAAACAAAGCCTTCTACTCTAAATAGTATAAAGTCATGATTCTGCATTAATTTTGAGCTCATGTCGAGAGAAATAATATTTGAGACTTCAGAGGAGTAAGCAGAAAAATTATTCTTTCATTAGTTTCTAAATCAGTAATCTCTTTAGAATTAGCAAAGAAAAGATTTTTAAAAAACTCTTCACTACGGGGACTGGAATCCCTCAACAATTTCTATAGATTTCTACAGAATTCAAGACAACACCTTAATCCGTATAACTTGATGCAACAAAATGACACCCTTGATAATTGAGTTCGAGTTCAATGACTGCTCGTATTTAGCACTCGTTTGAGCCTGGAGAGACAAACGATACTAATTAAGGGTCACTGATGCGAGTGCATTGATTTACGTGTTGGTTAATAGGAATTATTCTTGCATTGTGATTTCCATTTATGTCTCACAATCAGCGGTCGAGTCCTGATGCTCGTTAGCTCCTTCAAGCATAGCGAAAACAGTCTGCTTCCGTCTATACCGACTCATTCGATTCCAGTTCTCTGGCATAATCGATTCCATTTCCAACTATGCCAGATTTGCCACTCTCTATAACCAACCTGCCGGATGTACCATGGTGATAACGACAATAACACTCCCCACTGTTATCCAATTTCAATTCCACTTCCAAATACATATTACTCTGGCAAATACGGTCATTTGTCAAAAAATACCAACTGCCTTGTGTTACAATTTATTATTTGACTGTTTCCATCACGAAGTTTTTCAATCCCCATTTCTAAGTCCCTTTCTGTTTTAAGTTTGAAAATACTTTTAAAATAGAGCTGCATGTACATTTGTTTATGAAGGCGAGAAGGATATTTATGTCGACCTATTTATCTTTGAAATGAAATGTTTGTGGTCTCTATATAACTTTATATTGTCTATTCAGACAATTTTTCTTTTTACAACCCGGTTTTAATTTCTATCCGCTTTCGTCTTAAGGTCCTCAAAGAATTCAGAACGGATGCCGAGTATTGAAAGTGCAATTCAGTGTAATCATCCCCGTTATAATCCTGGCCGCAATTAAAGTCAAGAGGGCTGAAATTAAAAAGTGTTGCATCTTTTCGAGAAAAAAGGGGATTGCCAGAAGGCTTGATTAACCAAACTGCTTTCCCGTCTCAAGTCACAAGTTTTAATTCATCAACACCGGAAACTTAAATTTCTTAAGGAATCTCTTATTAAAAGTCCCTATCAACAAATAAACAGATTCTTGATGTTCGCCATTAAAAAAGAATCGTACTTGTAATTTTTAAAGTTAAAGAGTATACTTTATAATTATTGTACAGCTTTTTTCTATATGGTGCATTTTATAATTTAAATTTTTTACATAGAAATGAATATCAAGAAAGTGTATCAACTTTAAAGAAAGAAATAATCGAAACTGTGTTGAGGGCGCAGTGGACTATGAAGCAAGGGAACTTTTAACCCATACACGATATTAAACGAAAGGAAATCTACTTTGCCGACTCCGAGAAAAGTCTTCAGTTTCTACAAAGAGATGTCGTGGAAGGTCCTTTTCAACTCATCGATTTTAAGGGTTGCAATTAACAACTAAAACCGAAGAGAAAAAATATTCATTAATCTTGATTGAGGTTCATCGCTTTTTAAAAATTTACAAACCACATAAATTAAAAACTTAAAATCTACCTAACAAATAATAATACTAAAAGCTTCTATTAAAGAATAAACAAAATAACTTTTCATCAAACAATAAAAATATTTTCCTTTGGTGCAAAAGCTTGACAATAAAATCCCCACAAAACTAACGACAATAAAAAAGTGCCTCTACAAGAAACGTAGATCAAGTGGAATGAGTGGAATCATCAGAGATAAATTCTGCCGAGGATTTTTTTACGAGCGTTTATGTGTTTACGAGCGTGATTCGGGTCACTGAAAAAGGATTTCGTATTGTTCGAGTGTACTCTACATAAAAAATATATAAAAAAAGGTGATAGGCGAGAGAAATCTTTCTCGATATGCCCCCAACCATACCTACGAACTCAACCATGTACTCTCTGTGTTCACGATCGAAAAAAAGTCATCCAACCAAAAAACTTGTTCGATTCCATTCTGTCGTTGACACCTATTCTATATCAGATTCCACCGTCACCTTTAGTCGAAGGGTAAGAACATTCAGTATTTAAGAATAATTTAGTTAAATTAAATTTTTTTAAATTAGATATATCGATTTTTACTGATTTAATGGTTTTGGCTGACTAAACAAGGATCTGCACTACTGCTTCCCCACTGGCTGACCATACATTGACTTGTACTACTTACTCCCTTCACCTTCCATTAATTCCCTGGTTTCCAATATTCTCTATTATTTTTTCTGCCCCTCTCCCGGCTGACCAAACACTGACCTCTACTACTAATATTCTCCCCATCCTCTCTCCCTACCCCTTCCCTCTCTTTTTTTATTGGTTTCTTAATCCTTTACGGCACATTCACAAGATAAAAGTTGTAATAGATTAAAAACTTATTTTTGTGAGAGATTTTTTAAATAATTTGTATCATTTTTAGATATCTAAGTAGTGAAGGTCGATGTATAATCAACCATTATATAGGAAGTACTCGAGATCCCTGTTTTGTCAGACGAAATTTGGAAATAGTGACAGCGTTATCTTTTTACATTTTCCACTTGAGTATTTCATAATTTTAAAAAGTTTCTTGCAGTAAAAGCCGTCATGATTCGTTTTCCATTAAATTGGATTTCTTGCAGATCATCTCCCACTAAATATGTCTCCTTTTATAAAGAATATATTTTTTTTACTAGAATATTTCGATTTTTACTGATTTAATGGTTTTGGCTGACTAAACAAGGATCTGCACTACTGCTTCCCCACTGGCTGACCATACATTGACTTGTACTACTTACTCCCTTCACCTTCCATTAATTCCCTGGTTTCCAATATTCTCTATTATTTTTTCTGCCCCTCTCCCGGCTGACCAAACACTGACCTCTACTACTAATATTCTCCCCATCCTCTCTCCCTTCCTCTTCCCCCTCTTTTTGATTGGTTTCTTATTCCTTTACTCTACATTCACAAGATAAAAGTTGTAATAGATTAAAAACTTATTTTTGTGAGAGATTTTTTTTAGATAATTTGTATCGTTTTTAGATATATATATATAAGTAGTGAAGGTCGATGTATAATCAGCCATTTGTGTAAAAAGTAGTCGAGATCCGTGTTTTGTCAGACAAAATTTGGAAATAGCGACAGCGTTATCTTTTTACATTTTCCATCTGAGTATTTCATAATTTTAACAAGTTTTTTGTAGTAAAAACCATCATGATTGGTTTTCCATTAAACTGGATTTCTTGCAGATCATCCTACATTAAATATGCCTCCTTTCATAAAGAATATTAATGGCACTCTTTTCTTGAGACAAAGCTATGCTTGGTTATAAAAAAGATGAAGAAACTTCAAATAAGTTTTTCCCGCAATTTTCCCCTTTTCTTATACTTTCGCATGAATACGCTATAAATCATATTATTTCTTCTCTTGATGTCACGTAGTGGCATAATATATTATCTTCATACACTTGAGTCTCACGCATCTTATCTTTATCGCTTTTCCATAACTACACATAAAACTTGTCAGGCTACAACATAAACGACTTTAGTTATCATCGCAACTTCGAAAATAGTTCAATTTGAACTAAAACACATTTCTTCCATCATCAAGATTTAGTTTAAGGGAAAATATATGCCATTAGCCTCTAAAAAGTTTTCTCTACTTCTAATCTGCATTTTCACTGCATTTTCACGCTTGTAATGAACATAAAAAATGTAACAAAAAATCTATAAACACGGAATCCCTTGATACCGAATTTCGCAGAATCTCTTTCCTCGCAGCTTATGACTGCTTATGAACTCTGGCTTATTATGATTGTTTATTTTGAGCGACTAAATAAATCCCGGAGTACTATATTTTTTCTTCGCTGTCATTATTCCCTTTTTTTCTCCACGGAAACTGCACCAACAAAAGCCAAGTCGAGCCATTTCCCTCATAATTAAGGTTTAAAACTGTAGTCGACGTTCGCCTCTAGCGGCTCGTGAATAAATAACATAGTCTTCAGAAAGAAGAGTGTTGACTCGTTTTCACATTGGGCTCAAAATCCATCTGCAAAAGCGGTGGGCAAATAATAATAAATGAACCATTTTAATTACGAAGCAAACCATTAGTAGAGAGAATATTCAGAATATTCAGCTTTCTATATATTTCCACCCCCTTCCCAACCCCCTTTTCCAAAGTCCCTTTTTTTACTATGATTAAATTGATAATGTTTCCAATTCAGTGTTTTATACAATTTTTTTCAATTTTAAGATTCACGTATTCCCTTTTACGATTTTCCAATAGCAATTTAAAGAATCGGTGGCCCCATGAAGAAACAGCAGGTGGCCGATAATGTCACGCTGAAATCTAACCAAGCATCTTTTTATGATAATGCTAGCACTGATGTCCCAAAAATGTAAATGAAGCTTAAAGTTTTCGCCCGATTCAAAACGTATAGATATTTCGTTCTTTTTTTTTTCTTTTGACTCAATGGATGTTCAGTTTTTAAGGTTTCTTAATGGGTCTACCCACATGAAAAATCGATTTTCATTAATTTTTGTTTGAGAATGTTATATTATAGATATTGATATAAAAAT
>JAUESH010000008.1:3712445-3722450 GCA_032275165.1 Synergus magnus | reverse complement strand
TTATTTTCGATATATTTCGAGTTTCGATTCGTTCTTCTTTTTATAACAGGATTTGTATTATTATTTATTATGAATATTATTTTTAAAATATAGAGAAGTACAGCATCAAATTTTTCTGAAAATTAAAGAGCTTTTATTTACTACTTAGGACATAAATGGGGCGATTTCGAGATGCATAAAATAACGAGCAAGTTCATTCGGTACGGTGTAATTAGTTTCATAAAAGAACGAAACTGGAATGGGATTCCGCGCCCCGAACATGCGATACGATATAGAGCTCTGCTAAATAATTGTAAAAGGGCACTGGTGTCCGTTCCGATGTTTTCTGTTTCGAGAATAACAAGTTTTTCCTATAATCCTAACGAAATTACGGTACTAACATAATATTAAGTTATCGAAACATTCCATGCCAAGTGGAATTAGTCCATCGACGCTATCGAACTTTGTTTTTCTTTTGTTGCAAAAGCTAACTCTAGTGGTTCTATTATTTTTTTTTAACGATTGAAAAATCAAAAAAAACTGAAATGTCATTCATTTGACCAACTGTTGATGTTTTCTCATTCTAGAGAAATTTAATCTACTCTCCAATATGACAAATATTATAAAAATCTATATTGCTGTTAATTAAGATGTTTCGTTGCCTGCGGGTTGTAAATATTTTGCACTCGGCTTCCAAATATTAAAGTTTATATTTCCCGGTTTCTTGCATGAAAAGAAATAACGCCTTTTCTGTCTTTTAAATGATGGCTTCATTAAATACTCTGAAGAAAAGTATGACATCCAGACGATGGGGCTTTGATCTGTCTCTGCATTATATATATATTATTTTTTTTTTCTCGTTAAATGTTTTCATCCCGGGTTTCCGACAGTCTAGACGTCACTTCTTTATGAAATACAGTGCAATGAATTTTCTCACCACGCTGGTATCGAAACAAAGAGCGAGTAGAAATAATGGCATAGATACGATAAAACTGGATTATTATCCTTTTGCGTGTATCTCGTACGTAACTATTTCTTCAAAACAAAATTATTACTCAAAATGGTATTATTGACCGAATTTTTATGATTTCTGGAAATATTACTATTAGTTAATAGCATTAATTGATAATAGATTGAGCATGAGAAAATTAAATTAGAATTGTCTTCTGCCTTTCTCGATTGGTCAAAGCTGGACCGTTTCGAGGATTTATTAAAGGAGTCCGCTGTTTTCGTTGACATGGAACTTGAACCATTTTGAATAATGTATTTAACTTCTTTATCGAATCTTGAAAAATACGACTCCAACGCTCTAATAGCGATGGTTTCCAGGAAAGGAAAAAATACGCTTTTCTTGTCTTTCCCGTCTTTTCATCTTTTTTTTCTCTCATCCAGACGCAACAGCCCTCATCTCTGACAATGAATCCCTCTATTTTTTCTTCTTATTATTGCTTAGGAAGAAATACTGACGATAGGAAAAACTTCATATTGCGTTCTGACATTCTTTGTTCGATTGATTAAACACCAGTTTTTCTATACTGGAATAAGGGTTGTAAATATTGACAAAAACTACATAATAGTTTTATGAAAAAGGGAAAGAAAACTTTTCATAGAAATAAGTTCGAAATGTAAGGGATAAAATTGTATCTCAAGAGTTCATTAATGGATTCCATTTAAGTAGTTGGAAAATATTTATTTCCATCTTTCCAACCCCTATTTCTATTAAAAAATTTGTGGCTTAGGAATAGGATATTCTGAATCAGAAAGCTGTCTTTTTTTATTGATCAGACTGGTTTTATCAAGTTTTATGAACTTATGTCTCATTTATCATGAAACTTGTTAGTCCCAGACAAAATAAATATTGATTTGATGCATTGGTGCGGAAGAGAAAGATTGGTCATTATTTTTCTGAAAACGAATTCTGGCTTTGGTAGTAAAAGGAGAAACTGAAGGGGAGGGGGTGAAGTGACCACGAATCTGGAGGAGGGTAGATAAAGTGTTTCACGCACTATATCACTCCTAATGGAAACAAGGGGGTAACAAAGAAGCTCGTACAGAAAAGGGAATAAAGAAAGGGGGGGAGGTGGTACAGTAAAGGGCAAGGCGAAAAAGAGAAAGAGGGAGTTAGTCGGATGGCGTAAAGTTGGAGTGTTTGATGGCGTTCGCCGTGACTTATTACGAGGTTGCACAAACCATGCTACCGAGCAAAACGTTTCTTTTATTTTACTGCCAGGGCTCTCCACAATTCTAGAGCACAATGTGTCTCGACACTTTCGATATAAATTGGAGGTTTCCAACTGATTTCGTAAATGGTAAATGTTTAATTCCATTTTTTATTAGAACGGAGTAAGCTAAAGTGATAAGAAAGTTATTTAAAAATAATTGTCGATAACAGAGCGAATTATAGGCGGATTTCAAGGGGGAGGGGCGGTGTCAATTGTAGTGGGGTTCAAGTGGGAGAGGCTAGCCAATGGTAGGTGGATCCAAGTGGGAGGGGTCAAGTGGGGAGAACTAAGTGGGTGGAAATAATTGAGAGCAGAGAAATGTTAGAAGACAAGTGGGAGGAGCTATTACAATTGTGGGTGGATTCAAGTGGGAGGGGCTATATTAATGGTAGGCGGATCCAAGTAGGAGAGACTGGACCAATGGTAGGTGGATCCAAGTGGGAGTGGCCAAGTGGGAGGAACTAAGTGGTTAGAAACAATTGGGATCAGAGAAATGGGAGAAGACAAGTGGGAGGAGCTATTGAAATCGTGGATGGATTCAATTGCAAGGGGCTATATTAATGGTAGGCGGATCCAAGTGGGAGGGACTGGACCAATGATAGCTGAATCTAAGTGGGAGGGAATGAGTCAGTGTAAGTAATAAAGTGAGAGAAACGGTCACACTAATAGTTTTATGATATTCTGAAAGGGGAGCAGTTAGGTGGGAGGAACTAAATGGGTCGAGACAAACGGTAGAAGGCAATTGGAAGGAGTCAAGAGGGAAGAGCCAAGTGGGAGGAGCTATTACAATCGTGGGTGGAGCTATTACAATCGTGGGTGGATTTAAGTGGGAGGGGCTACATTAATGGTAGGCGGATCCAAGTAGGAGGGGTCAAGTGGGAGGAACTCAGTGGGTGGAAACAATTGGGAGCAGAGAAATGGGAGAAGACGACTGGGAGGAGCTATTACAATAATAGGTGGATGAAAGTGGGAGGGGCTATATTAATGGTAGGCGGATCCAAGTGGGAGGGAGTGGACCAATGATAGGTGAATCTAAGTGGGAGGAGATATGTCAGTGTATGTAATAAAGTGGGAGAAACTGTAATACTAATAGTTTTATGATATTCTGAAAGGGGATGAGCCAGGTGGAAGGAACTAAGTGGGTCGAAACAAATGGTAGAATGGTAGAAGCTAAGTGGGAAGAGCCAAGTGGGAGGAGCTACATCAGTAAATAGGATTAAGTGGGTGTTTCCCTGGTACTTTAAAGAAAATAATCATCCTAAATCTTATCTAAAACACTGCTTTCGAATTTGTAAACCAAGCCAACCACTTTTAATCATCACACAACTGAATTTCCCTATGAGAATAGTATAATTTTTTCCTATAATTTTTTCCTATCTACTCGCAGAATTTTTGTTAGCCTTCGGTGAAAGGGAAAAGCGGATTTTGCGGCTATTTTGTCCACAGGTCGAAGGTTGTAAGAAGGGTCGGATGTGGGATTCTACTATCAGTGGAAGGGGTGGTTGGGGGAGTTCAGACGATAATTGTGCGAGTACGACGGACTGGAGATTTGAGAAGGTGGTGCATGGGGGTGTGTATCGCCGCGTGGGGGCAGATCTTGCGCGGTTCGTGCCAGCTGAGGTGGCAGCATCCCTCGATGCTCGAGGCCGCCAAGTGAACTGGCAGTCAGTTGCGCGGCTTGCGACCCGTTGCATCCTCTCTCGGTGGATATTGTCCTAGAAAAGGCCACCGAGTACGAGTCACGTTGTTGCTTCAAGTTCAACCAAAGGCGACACGCGATGCAACCTTGAAGGTTATTCTTATTCCTAAGTCTGCAGTTGTTCCTCGCTCGGTTTTTTATTTTATTCCGCGTAACTGCAGAAGGTCAAATTGCTTTGTTTGAAGAGTCCCCTGCAATCTGAAGTTGCATGTTGGCTTCGTTTGGGTTGTATTTAAGTTAATTCTTCCGTCCTCGGTAATCAAACAATTACTTTCTTTGCGAGTTGGATCCTTAATGAAATCCTTGTGAATTAATTTTGTGCTTGTAATTATATTGGGCATAAATTTTAAATCACGCGATTTTCATGATTTTAGTTAAGTTCGTCTTTGGAGGTACACACGCGATCTAGTGAAAAAAAATAATAAATTGTGTTGGGGAGGATTGTGTAGGGGAAGTTGGATTATAAGACGGTATTTTGGAATTTTATAAGATACCATCCTGGAGTGTCAATGTGGATCACGTGTGCCACCCGTCTTCATGGGGATGGGTTTCAACGATAAAAAACTGAGGAGATTAAGAAGATTGCGGCTCTTTGGCCGCGCGAAAGTCTACCTTACGGTCCGATGGCCTCAGCTGGTGGGTGTATTTCAATTTTTTCACTGTATTCGAACACTTTTAATAATTTTGAAAATTAGAAATTAATATACTGGGCATTACAATTAATTGTAATTATTATATTAGTATTTATTGGAAATTTCAAAAAAAAAGTAATTTTGTGTATTAACAAAAGAGGATTAAAATCTAGTGACACATAAAAGATTGACAGGTTTAGCAGTAAATAATTTCGAGAGATTTAAAATTGCACGTATAAAAGCTGGAATGCTTTTTAATAAATAAAGAGTTAAAAGAATTTAAATATAACTTTCCTTTTCGGCTATCCCGACGTAATTTTCTTTTTCTCTTTTTTTTTTTTATTTTTTATCTAGCCTGCTCGTCAGCGTAGAGAGAGAGACTCCAATTCAAGGGGATGTAATTCGCTCGTCTTGCAAACGACGGTAAAGTTACTCTTGGGGAACTCCGAAGAACTGCCGCGCCGCCCCAACGGTTTTCGTCAGGTGGTTCTAAAAGTCTTTAAGCGTTTAGAGAAAAGTGCTGCCGACCTGAATTTTCTATGATTTCCCCATTTGAGGCGAGACTCCCTTTGTGCAGGAAGAAATTCTTTTAAGCGTTAATTCAGTTTCTTGAGAAGCAATTACTTGGAAAACGAGGTTTATATTTTACGAGCTCTCGGACTTTTTTAAAAGATCCGTATTGAAGTAACATTTCAATTGTATGAGAAATGGTTTTTCATTACATTGTTCCGAAAGAAAGTTTTTAAGAAATTTTACTTTAGAAAAGATGTTGCCTCCACGAAGTATTACATAAGTATAGATGAAAAATTCTAAGATGAAAGCCTTATTTTTCTACTGAAAAATAAGTTTTGTAGAAGATTAAAAATGTTATAAAACATACGAAAATGATTAAATCTATAAATGTTTTCATGAAATTTGTGAATTCTGGAACAACCGTAACGGGGTTAACTTTGAAGCTAAAAGTTTGTTATCATACTAAGAGAGAACATTAAAGTTCGTAACTTTTCGACCATAACTAACTTTATCTAAAAAAAAAAACACTTTTTCTTTCATAAGTTGAAAGTCAAAGAAAGTTTAAAAAATTAAATTTTACTATTTCAAACCTTGTTAATTAGAATCTTTCGAAAGTTTATATTTGGAAAGCTTTTTCAAATAAATTCTATTCATTTATAAAAGTATTCATTTTTGGTGCGCGTTTTCAGTACAAAGTCTTTTTAATTTAAAAGCTGTTCGCACAAAAATCAGTCAATTTAAAAGCAATCATTTTTTATGATTGCATGGGATTTAAAGTTATTAGAATTGGAATGCTTTCAATGCTTTCAAAATTTTCATTTTAAAATGCTTTCCAGCTGATATCTCAAAAGTTAAAAGCTTTATAACTGAAGCATCATTAAGAAAGTATTCTAATTCCAAAAATATTTTTGTTTTCGTTCGAAGACTTTCAAATCTTTGTGTGGATATAAATTTCCGGTTGGAAGAATAATGCCGTTATCTTCAAAGGGAGTTGAAACTTTCTTTTCATTTTTTCCAGTTGCCTACACCCTTGACGCGAGCTTTGACGACAAAAATATTCAAATCGATATATCCTAGAGCAAAAAACAGTCAGCTAGATGTCCCATAGAATCTCGTGAAACGTGCTCGATTGGCGGAAAGACAGAGATCCGCCTTAGGGATGAAAATAAAAACGAGGATGGGGGGGGTAGCATGGGGACGTGAAGCGTCTGTGTCTCCGGATATTAAAAAAATCTGAACCGAGTCCAAGGCGAAGTAACTTAGCCAATATCGTCAGCTTGAGAGATCCCTTAACGTTCCCTTAAACTGCTTGTTTCTATAATGCTGATAAATGAGAAGAAAAGATATCGAAAAATAAAAGACATTACAAGCAAGTTTCAAATTCCACTTACTGTTGAGAGATTATCGACAAAAATCAATTTCCGAGTACCATTTTACTCATTTTGGAAAAACTGACGTATAAAACGCAATAATAGACTGCATATTGCTGGCATGAAGAATCGTTGGGAATTCGATCCTCTCATACCTCCACATATTTCAATGATACATCTTTCCTTGCTCTCGTCCCTTTCTATTCGAGTACCAACATTGCCCACAGATAGAGTTTGCCCTACTTTTTCTTCCATTTATCCTCTCTCGGCTTTCATATAGCCGCATCCTTAAAAATTTATTGAATATTCAAATCCTAAATTGTATTTTCATACTTCTATTTTCAATTTTAAATCCGCCATTGTAGATTTTCAGAAAAGATAATCCTGAAGAAAACAGAGAAATTGGTGAGTCGAATGACTATTTAAAAATGCTCTAACATAAATCGCGAGTCCGGGTACCATATAGTAAATTTCTAATTAAATATTGTAATGCCCTCCGTTGCAGAAAAGAGATAGACTATTTAACTTTTTACGAGAACATTCAGACTGTCTCAGTTCAAAAGAAGAAATGTGGTAATAAATCTAACGGGACAGAGGCATGGGATTCTTATCCCCTCCTCTGGTCCTCTTAATTTGCCTTCCAAGGGTAGGAAGAGTGCGATACTCCCTTACGAGAGAACTCAGCTTGTTATAATGGATCTCATTACTTTTATCGCCCGAACATACGTCTACCCCCAACTCGAAATTACCTCCTTCCGGGCATGGCGGCTCATACCAATCTGCATGCAAAAATTTAAGATGAGTACGCTCTTCTTCTCTTTAGTTCTTTTTTTTTACTTTTAAGTCTATTTTCCCTTCATCTTTTTCCTCCTGCTCTTTCTTTCCCTTTTTCCTTTGCGGAAATCTACACCTAAAATGTTTTCTCTGACGTTACGGACTGATATATATATTCCAAGAAAGAGGGTGGAAGTGCGAGAACGATTTGCAAGAAATATCCTCGTTGCTGAGGAAGCTGTAAATTGAAAATTGAGTATTTAAGTTTAGCGAGTCGCATCCAGAAATGTCGTCTAGGAACTCATTCGCACTTTCCGACATGGCAATTCAGATGTGGAAATAAAGTCAAGATTTGAGAAGTTTTAGCATTATTCATTCATTCTGAAGTATAACGATTTTCTTGTAGAATTTAGGAGCCGTATTTTATTTCAAAGAGTCATTTAGTTTGTCATTTTTTTCTGCGTAGAAAAATTCTCTTGTAAATAATCTTGATTAAATGCTGAAAATCGTTTCAGGATTATATATTTACAAATCTCCAGATTTATTTCAAAATTATTCAAAAATCGGATTATTCCTGTATAAGCATTGTAATAAATAAATGCTAACATAAATTGTTCATTTTATTTTTTTTTTCGGAAGCGCATATCCCATTCGTTATGGCTCGAAGCGTGTTCTCCATAAAGATGAATATCGATACAGAATACTTAACGACTTGCATAATGACGCAATGTAAATTACAATGAATTTCAGCAAAGTCGATTTAGTATTCATAACCATTCATATAAAATTATTTCTCGTGAAATATGCCGGAAATGGTGAATTTTTATAAAATCATTGATATTAATACAAACTCTAATAAAACTGTAACCGTTCTAATTTACTCGTTTCTGAACAGGAGGTATATATTAAATAAATTGATTAATTTTTCAGATATGCTAATTTGTATGGGAATTCCATTTAACTGAACGTACCTTAAAATTCATAAATATATTTTTCTGATGAAACGAAAGTTAATAAACGGGATGAAAAATTAAAAGTTCGTGAAAAGTTTCATTCAATTCATAAAAATGTGAAAGAAATTTCATAGAAAGCAGCGGAACAGTTATTGAATTGGACTGAATACAAACGACGCGATAACGAGGGTGAGGCGAAATTAAAGCTTTTGAAAATACGACGAAACGAGGCTCGCGACATAAATGGCCACTTATCACCTTTGAACTCGAGAACTCAAGCTAGTCCATGCTGGCACCGATCTCGAGAGTCTTAATTAAACTATTTTGCATAACAATACTATCAGAGAACGAAGAGAAAGTCTCGTAAATATAATGGCTTTAATAAAAGCTGCTAATTTTCGAAACAGACTCCATTCCCACTCATTCCATCTTTTTAAATTCTCATTATTTATCACAGAAAGTATCAGCGCATTTAATCTAAACTATTCTGAAAAATTTTTCATGTCTGACCATTTTTGATATTTATTATCATTTTTGATACTTATTATCAAAACCACTACATTTCGAAGTGTAAACACGGAAGGAAAAGTTTTATTTTAAAAAATTCTCCTTTTTCATAACAAACATTTGATACCGAATAAACTTTTGTATGCTGTTAAATTTGATGGAAGATTTTTTTCCGTAAAATAAACTAGAGTCAAGCAATACAATTTTATTTTATTTGTAGTGTTTTGTTGGTCAATGTGTGGAGTACAAAATTTATGAATATTGGAGTAAAATATTCAATCACTGTAAAACTGCGTCTGTAAAATCTTTGTAAAAATTTTCAATTTATTCACGATATGACTGAGATATATAAATCAAAATGCATTTATATCCAGCAGCTGCGAAATCATATCGAGCTACTGTTCAGCGTTGAATGAAATATTCCATCCCAATGCTGGGTTTCTCTCTTTTTAATGGTTCGAGACAGACAAGTTGCATCAGAGGCAGTAATGCATCTGTCAATCTCACGCTGAGCTGCCTTGTGCCAATTTACCTGCCCGGATTTTGCTATAATACTAAACCTACAAATTCACTTGAATGATAGCGAATTATCCTATAATTTTATTATGCTCCGCAGTCTATTTTACATCCTTACTTTTGTATAACCTTCATAATTATTCTCTCTCTCTCTCTCTCTTTTTCTCGAAATAATTCAGGAATCCGTGAATCGATACGAAACTTAAACATTTTTCTTTGCCTTTCGTGCAGTCCCGGTACAAGGTCGCACAAATGCCAAAGAGTCGAACTTGCCATAACGAGAAATGCTAGAAATCTCGTGATTTGTGTTGAAAAGGGGTGGAAAGGGGTGAGAGAGGAAGTAATTGGTTTTGGCGTATGTGGTATAGTTTCACCGAAAATCATTAAATCATCGAATGGAGGGAAACGTCACGTTGATATCGGTGTGAATTTCCTCAATCACAAAGCTTCTATCGATTCGATAACCCTCTGCTGTCGTTAGTGAGAGGGTTGCGCTGATTTTCGAGGGTCAAACCATTTCGCAGAGTCATCTAAAAGGAGAAACACTCGACTGCTCTCAATCGCAGAAAAACTGCGAGAAAATTTCCCACGTTAATATTTTTTGTGCGTTCCACAGAAACCGATTAGCGGAAAGTTAAAAAAAAAAATTTCTTCCTTTCTGCGATAAAGAAAGGGGCTCTTGTTTTTAATCGAAAATTAATATAAGTTTCATGCTGCTTTTTATTCAGAATAGGAAGACAGGGCAGGACATTGACAGAGGCTATTTTAAATGGAGCTAAACAGTTTCTGAACGGATATAGGATTCTTTACGACTGTCATGAAATAGTGGTCGTTCACACT
>JAUESH010000008.1:3658664-3673507 GCA_032275165.1 Synergus magnus | reverse complement strand
AAAAGTAAGTAATAAACAATTGAATTTTCTAAAGACTATGGGGTGGGATATTGTTGAATGGATGTATACTTGACGACAATGCGACAATTTTTAATTTTCATGACTTCACGAAAAAGGGCGTGCCCACTTCAGGAATTTTCACTCTTATCGGGATTTTTCAATCATCCCAAAATTCTTCAAAAAATATAATAACAAAACATTCTTCATATCTCAAAATGCGAAATGACAAAATTTTCTTCTCAAATTTTGTCAGTGGAATCGTTTTACCTTCACTATTTAATTGATTAAATTTTCCATTAGTTCAATGAAATGGGCTTTGAAGGATTGAGTATAAATAAATGAACTTTTGGCGGCAATTGGCTCATCTGTGAAAATATCAGGATAATTTTATAATGACTTCATGGCTTGAAATAGCAAATCTGGAGAACTAAATTGTGTGGAAAACTTGAGAATAAACTCTGGATTCTACAAGGCAATGATGCTTGTTGATTTTATTCAAATGAGATTAAAGGTCAAGGCATCAAAAGATAGAACGACTTCATAGCGGTTTCTTATAAATGTGAGTGACCCCATTTTTAAAAGAAGGTGTCAAATGTAGATATAAGTACAATTTAGTTTGTTAATTTTTCATTTTAGTTTAGATCTCCAAATAAAAATATACAAATTTCAGAAAAAAAAAAAACTGGATTACTTTTTAACATCAATGAAACTTTCTTAACAATGTTTGCGAATCTACTTTTTCAGAAAGATACTTCGTCACGTTTTTATCTTTCCGTGATTTACGCGATAGAGCGTAAAGAAATATAAAGAATGCCCTGAAGAGTTCACTTGAGGAAATAATCCGATATCGGGAAAAAGAAAACGATAACGAACTTCTGTCGCTGAAAAAAGGAATTTAATACAAAATTGTTGATATTTTTACAGATTTCAAAAGAACTAAAAAGATTTAACAGATTTCAAGTGTTTCGTTCAATTTTTAAAATACTCGAAAAGATTTTGTAAATATATATATTAATTAATATTAATTTGTACTATGAATTTATATATATATGGGGCATTTCATGCCAAATCGACTACTTATGACTCCGACCCCTTTCGATTTGGCTGAAACTTTTTAAATCTTTTTCTACCCAATCGAAAATATTTTTCAAAATTATTTCAAATTTTTTTACCTAACCCAAAAAAGTTATGTATTTTTCAAAAAAATTGCTTTTTTTCAAAAGACCGTAACTTTTTCAAAAATTGACTTATCAGGACGTTTGTTTTTTTTTTAATTTTTGTTTTTAAGTGCACTTTTCAGAAAAAAATTTATAAAAATTATACAGATCAATCTTCAACGTTTTTTAAATGAAATTTTCGGAAAAAACGAAACTTTCAAGATGATTGTCATTTTTATTTATTTTTTTTTATAAAAAACTTTAACGTCTTCCACAAATTCTCTGAGATTCTCAGTGTGATTTTTTCGTTTTCTGTTTTTCTTTTTTTATGCAAAAAAAAAATTTTTAACAGCTTATTTTTCATAACACTACTCTGAAAATTTCTTAGAATGTACAGGGAACCTCAAAATTTGGAAAAAAATAATAATAATAATTAAAAGTGGTAGTCATCGGAAAAATTTCAATTTCTTTCGAAAAAGTCAGAAAAAAAATAGAAGATAGCGCTGAATAATTTTTTTGTATTTTTTTTTCGAAAACTACATTTAAAAACAAAGAAAATGAAAAAAAAAAAATTGATACATTTACACACACACACACACACATATTCTTAAAAACATGTTTTTCGGGTTCAGGGGGTCACAAAACGTGGACATTTCACAAAAACAGGGGGGGTCAAATTTTTCACAAATCTGATACATTCTCTCTGATGAGAATGTAAAAATATTTGATTTAAACCTCATTTAAATCTCGCGCTCGACTCTGTTCACCATGTAATAAATGTAGATAAATAATTAATAATTAACAAGTTTTAGCGAGTCTACGACGCGCGATTTGTTCGGATCGCTTCGCGTTCTGGAGTATTTGTCGTCGAGTTTCAAGGCTCCATTTTATTTTTGTAACATTTTCTCATATCACAAGTTTTTTGGCGGCAAAGCCTTAGATTTGTGTAAAATTTGACCCCCCCTGTTTTTGTCAAATGTCCACATATTTTGAATGAAGGTCAAGTTCGTTAGCCAGCAATTTTGGATAAAAATTCAAATAGCTAGAGCATTTTGAAAATTTTTGAAACCACTTTTTTTTTTAATTTAAAAATTTTATGTATGGATATTCGTAGTACTCAGAAATTCAAACAATTTACCCTTATGACTTTTTTCGATAAAAAAAAAATTGTCAGACTTATAACATTTCGAAGATTCAAAAAAACGGGATCACGTAAATTTACCGAAATTTAAAATTCCCGAAATAGAAAATCATCGAAATTTAAAATTCTCGAAGTTAAAAATTCCCGAAAAGTACAAATTTCCGCAATAGAAAATTCTCGAAAGAAAATAATAATACCGAAGTTTAAAATTCCCGAAATTGAAGGTTATTGAAATTTCATATTCCCGAAGTTAAATATTCCCGAAATTGAAAATTACCGAAACTGAAACCCGACAGTAAAATTTCCCGAAATTTTGTTTAAAATTTATTTGTAAAACTTTTGTTCAAAATTTTTAAAAGAATTAAATTTTGAAGAAAAGTTTTAGAAATAAATTTTAAACAAAAATTTCGGGAATTTTTAATGTCGGGAAATTTCAATTTCGGGAATATTTAACTTCGTGAATTTTAAATTTCGATAACTTTCAATTTCGGGAATTTTAAATTTCGGTATTGTTATTTTCTTTGGGGAATTTTCTATTTCAGAAATTTTCTACTTCGGGAATTTTAAATTTCGATAATTTTCAATTTCGGGAATTTTTAATTTCGGTAAATTTACGTGATTCCCTTTTTGAATGCCCTACAAGACTGGCATAATAACTTTTTGAATTTTCTTAAAAAATCGAAAATTCAAATTTTGAGCCAACGAGATAAAATGATAAGAAACATAATTATTGGTTATAAAAAGACCTACATTTTTTCCCTAGACCATTTTTTGATAGGGTAAGTAGTTTTCCTTTTAATCATGAAAAATATTGTTCAAAAAATTAAAAAAAAATTTTTTATAGGACGCTTAGTTTTCGATTTAATCGCGAAAATTGATATTGAATTCACGACAATGTCCGAAAACACGTCTTAGATAATAAATATTTGTAAATTAAAAATCGTGAAAAATCTTATATTTTAATACATCGAAACATAGGGTAAAAGAAAAATTTCGGAAATACTCGAAAATGCAATTTTTAGCTATGCAGACACTGAAAACGACAAAAAATGCCATTCTATGGTCGAACGATGCGAAATTAGAAAAAGTGTGGCAGGACAAATTTATTGATCTAAAAAAAATCTACAAGTTTCCTGTTAAACATTTTTTTTATAGGATACTTACTTAGTTTACGTTTTAATCATGAAAATTGATATTAAATTTCCGACAATGTCTGAAAACACGTCTTGTTAATGATTTATTTCAATATTTCATTAGGTGAACACAGCCGAGCGTGAAGCGCGAGGTGTAGATGAGATTTAAATCAAATATCGAGCGCGAAGCGCGAGTGTCCTGATGAGAATGTGTTCCTTAAGGTCGATAGAACCTTAGTAAATTAGTTCTCTTCATTTAAAACTAAAATAATTAAAACAAAAGTATATAGTAGCGATAAACGTTGGCAAGCGCGCGAAGCGCGCAAGTGCCCCGAAAGACGCAAGCGTCCCGCAGGGCGCATGCGTCCCGAAGAGCGTAACACGGAGTGCGAAGCGCAACGTGTGATGAGAATGTGCGAGCGAAGCGAGCAGATTTTTTTAATTTTATTTTTACCAAAGAAAGATCAAAAAAGGCGTATGTCACATGTTCAAAGGGGGATCAATAAAGGCGTATCTCACGTGGGGGTCAATAAGGGCGTATCCCACGTAGGGGTCAATAAGTGCGTAAGTCACGTGGGGGTCGAGAAGGGCGTATCGTCATGGGGATCACGTGGTGGAGGGGGGTCAAGAAGGGCGTATCGTAATGGGGTCGCGTAATCGAGGGGGGTCAAAAAGAGCGTATCGTCATGAGAGTCACGTGATCGAAGGGCGTATCGTAATGGCGTATCAAGGGGGTTTCTGAAGGACGTACGTCACATAGTCCAAGGGGGCCCATTAAGGGCATATGTCACTTGTTCGAGGGAGGGTCAATAAGGGCGTATCTCACGTGGATCAGAAGGACTTATGGAGGTCACGTTTTCATAGGGGTCACGTGGTCGAGGCGGGTCAATAAGGTGTTTGGTCAATGAGAATCAGGTGGTCATGAGGATCACATGGTCGAGGAGGGACAAGAAGGGCGTATCGTCATGGAGTTCACGTGATTGAGGGGGGCAAGAAGGGCGTATGGTCAATTGGGTCACGTAGTCAAGGGGAGCACGTGGTCAAGGGGGTCAGGAATGGCATATCGTCATGAGGGTCACGTGGTCGAGGAGAGTCAAGAAGTGCTTATCGTCATGGGGGTCATGTGATCGAGGGGGGTCAAGAAGGGCGTATCGTCATGAGGGTCACGTGATCGATGGGGTCAAGAATGGCGTATCGTAATGGGGGTCAGGTTGTCGAGGAGGGTCAAGAAGGGCGTATGTCACATGGGATTGATTCTCGACTATATATCTATTATGATGTCCTGAAAAATTGTCCGGATGTGTTTGTGTATGCATGTGTGTGTGTCACGCTTTTTTTGTTCCTACGATATCTCAAGAATGTGTATATAGAAATTGATGAAATTTTGCACTTATTCCGCCCTATAAAACCTTGATTCTATCACAAGGGTTTAACAAAATATTTAATTTTACAAGTTTTATGTACTTTTAAAATTTTTGTAAAATTGATTTTTCGACTATAACTTCTTAATTAATCATAATTAAAAGCTGATGTACGGAAAATAAATGTTCCTTTTGTCGAGACTAATCGATTGGCTTATATAATTGATGCATTTAATTAAAAAGTAAGAAAGTTATGGTTATTTATATTTTTGAAAAATTAATTTTTCAACTATAACTTTTCAAATAATTAAAATTCAAAGCTGATGTAAGGAAAATAAATGTTTCTTGCGTCGAGACTAATCGATTTACATATATGATTAATATATTTAATTGAAAAATAAGGAAGTTATGGTTAATTATAATTTTGAAAATTTTATTTTTCAACTAAAACTTTTCAAATAATCAAAATTCAAAGCTGATGTAAGGAAAATAAAGGTTCCTTGCATCGAAAAGAGTCGATTGACCTATATGATTAATGCATTTAATTAAAAATTAAGGAAGTTATGGTTATTTATAATTTTGAAAAATTGATTTTTCAACTGTAACTTTACAAATTATGACATTTTGAAACTGATGTAAAGGAAATAAACATTTTTTGTGTTAACACGAATCAGATGACCTAATATTAACACATTTGATTAATTAATTAATGCTTCCTCTATGAGGAAACAAATCATATTTGCTTCCAGGAAGGAAAGTGCTCATTGAATGAGCACAAAAGTTGATACAACTTTACAGCTAGTTTATAATATAGAGAGAAATTAATAATTTGATAGTAAATTACGAAATGCAGTGAAGGAGAAACTCGTGACATATGATCTTGTCATATGCATGACTAAAGTTCATGTATAGATATTCACTTATTTCTCAATCCAAGTCAGTATGTTGCAGCTGACTCTTCAATCAAGTATTTGTTAGTTAGATAAAACTTGAATTTGTTTATTCATAGTCTTCTAAGTGTTCGTTGAAAATGGCTTTGTTAGCAATTCTTCTGACCATTCTTGCGACTGGATTAGCCTACTATTTTTACAAGAAGAAAAATATTTTTGATCATTGGGATATCCCTTATGATCCACCGAAACCTATATTAGGAAGTATGACTCCCTGTGTGCTTCGAAAAATGACTATTTTTCAACTTATTCAAAAAATATACAACACTCATCCGGAAGCCAAATACGTCGGAATGTTCGATTTTCAGAAACCAGTTATTATAATTCGCGATCCTGAGATTATAAAGTCCATCACTATAAAAAATTTTGACTTGTTTTCTGATCATCAGGATTTAACGGACGAAAAATCTGATCAGATTTTTGGAAAAAACCTCTTTACATTACAAGGTAAAGAATGGAAGGAAATGAGGAACATGTTAAGTCCCATGTTCACTTCTAGCAAGATGAAAACAATATTCAATCTGATAATGGAATCTACAGTGGAATTCACGGACACATTGCTTCAAAGATTGAAGAACGAAAGTAACATTATAGACTTAAAAGACGTTTTTACAAGACTCACTGCTAATGTCATAGTCAGTTGCGCTATGGGCATTAAAATTGATTCAATGAATGATCCAGAAAATAAAGTATACGTCATTGGTAGAAATGCTACAGATTTTTCAGGTATTCTGAGCATCAAATTTCTTCTCATCAGGAATCTTAAGTTCATAACAAGACTATTTGGTGTCAAGGTTTTCAGTGACAGTGTACATACTTTTTTTAATGGTTTGACAAGTACAAATATAAAAACAAGAACAGAAGAAGGGATCACGCGTCAAGATTTTTTGCAAATGATGATTGAAGCTAAGAAGAACAATAGGAAATTGAGTGATTTGGAGATCTCAGCTAATGCTTTTAGTTTCTTGATTGGTGGATTGGATACTGTTTCGACAGCTTTGTCTTTTATTCTTCATGAAATTGCTATCAACCAAGATGTGCAGAAAAGGCTTCAAGAAGACATAGACAATGTTTTAAAAAATTGCGATGGACAACCAACGTACAACGATATTACTACAGTGACATATTTAGAAGCTGTGATTAAAGAAGGTCTAAGACTTCATCCGATAGGTGGTTTTATCGATAGAGTTTGCAAAGGAAATTTTGAACTTCCACCAGTTTTACCAGGAAAGAAACCTTTTACTGTCGGGCCTGGAATGTTGATTTGGATTCCTATTTTTGCTTTGCATCGTGATCCTAATTATTACCCAAATCCCGAAAAATTCGATCCGGAGAGATTTTTAGGTGCAAATAAAATTAATGTGGATTCTGGAACTTACATCACATTTGGAATTGGCCCAAGAATATGTATCGGGAAGAGATTTGCGATTCTGAAACTCAAAGTAATTTTATTTCATCTTTTATCAAAATGTAATTTTAAACCATGTTCCAAAACTTCTGTATCGATAAAGTTGATGAAAAACAGTTTTACTATGTTGCCAGAGGGAGGATTTTGGTTGAAAGTGGAGGCGAGGGAGTAACATTTTTTTAATCATAAGTATAAAATAATTTATAACACAATGTTTACCTATTGACAGAAAAAGGAAAGTGTGTCATTTATATTATGTAACGTACATTAATAAATACAAAGTAATACTGTAATTATTCATTTCGTGCAATGTAATAGGTGATAGGTAATAATTAAGGTGAATAATATAATAAATTAGACAGAATAATAAATTCGACAAAAAATACTAACAACAAAATAAAATTTCTTTAATTAATTAAGGTCTATTATATGCCCGATATTCAAAACAAACCGCCCGTACCAAAACAATGGCCGCGTGGGAAATGTCATGACAGGTACGAAAATCCCAAGAGCAATAAAACTCTTTCGCGGCAGGTAAACACTTTCCAATTTAATAACTCGGGCGAGATTAATTCAACCCAAAAATAATACACTCCGCGCTCCCTCATACGATTTTCCCTTATACGACGGGAAAGTCGTTCTCCCTTATCCCCACTCTTTCGCTCAAAGTTCGCATGCGCCAACTTCTAGCAACCAATCAGACGTAACCAGTCAAAAGCGTGTAGTCGAAACTTGTGTGACAATGTGTACAATGAAACTTCTAGGTTATGTTATAATCAGCTGTTAGTGACACAGGATTCAAGGCGCATGCGCATGATCACGTGACATTGGTGTGGTAGGGGATAGACGGGTCCCCCTTGCGCCGTCGTATAAGGGAAAGTTTTCGGTCCCGAGTTCGTCGTAATAGGGAGCGTAGAGTGTAGATCCCCCCAATTTGATCCGAAATCCGAGAAAAGAAATGTCCTATTTTTTTTAAATTTTGTTTTTAACATGCACCCCTCAATCTAGATTACAGTTCTGGAACTTTCTACAACGAGGTTGGTAGAAACGGGGTTTCTGTGTAATTCTTTTTGTAAAATTATATTTCTCAAATTTGCCTGGTTTAGAGGATTTATCAGCGCTTTTCATATATTTTGGATATACATATTACGTATATCCAAAATAGAATTTATATTTTTAAAATATTATAATTTAAATTGGAAGTACCGGTTTACAAAAATTTTAATGTATTTATAGGATTTACCTACCTTTGAAGTGATGCGTAAATTTTGGATCATCTCACCCAGTGTTGTCAATTTATGTTGTGTTATTGAGTCGAGAGAGTTATTTAAAAGTTCTTTATTACAAGATTCTTATAATAAGGTAAAGTATATATTTGAACTTGTAGAAACTGTTATGAGAACTTTTTGGTTTAGCGTTCATAACTAGACTGATGTCGCAGGTCAGATACAAATTGAAGGAAAAGATACAGATTTACAAAATTGAAGGTGGGGACGAAGGCCTAGGTCCCGAAAAATTCAAGGTCTACAATTTGAGTTTCAAACAGACCAGCCCTGTTGGAGGTAAAAAGATAGAAAGTCTAATTTGAATCTTTTTCAATCTTCAGGATTGAAATAGAAAGGAAAAATGTATCCAAATGTATCCTTCCCTATTCATACCAATCTATTCCTATCTCTTTTTTAATATACAACAATCTCTTTCCTTTTGAATCTCAATATTTCTATCTTTCTGTATCCTTCGTCTATCTTCGCCAATAAATTACTATCCTCCAATTATCCACGCCAATCTTTCCTTATTCTCCGCCTATCCACGCCAATATTTTTCTATCCCTTTTGCAATCTACTACCGTGCATATCTTTTTCAATCCCAACTTTCCTATCCATCTCTATTCTTTTTCTATTCATTTGAATCCTTACCTATCTCTATTACAATCTAATACGAGGCTTATCCTTTTCAATCTCTATGCCATTCTATCCATATCTATCCTCGTATAATCATTTCAATCTTTTTCTATCTCTCTTGAAGTATACTGCCAAGTCTATCCATTTCAATCTTTACCATTCTATCCATGTCTATCCTTGTATAGTCATTTCAATCCTTTCCTATCTCTCTTGAAGTGTATTACCAAGTCTATCCTTTTCAATCACTACCTTTCTATCCATGTCTATCCTTAATCTAATCATCTCAATCCTTTTCTATCCTTTTTACAATCTACTAGGAAGCCTATCCTTTTCAATCCATACCTTTATATCACCATCTATCCTTGTAGAATAATTTCAATCTTTATCTTTCTATCTATATCTATCTTTTTTGAATCACTTTAATACTTTTTTTATCTCTCTCAAAGTATACTACCAACCCTATCCTTTTCAATCCCAATTCTTCTATCCATATCTATCTTTGTACAATCATTTCAATCTTTTTATACCACACATATTTTTTTATTTCTATCTGTTTAATCATTTCAACGCTGTTGTGTCTCTTTTCGCAATTTGAATTTCTTTTAAAATCTAAAATCATGAAGTTTATGCATTTTAATTATGGTTATAAGTACAGTCGAGCCTCTCAATAGGGCGCCTCTCGGGGGAGTAGGGGAAATTTTTCTCGGAAGCGCGCTACCCCCACCAATATCCTCCGCACATTGAAACTTTTGCCCTCTGCCTTTGAATAAGGCGCTTTTCAACGCGGAGGCTAGAAGGTGGGGGTAACGTTCGAGCGCAGTTGAGAACAAGGCGCTCTATTGAGAGGTGCCCTATTGAGAGGCTCGACTGTATTTGAAAAAAAAAATTGAATTTGAGAATTGTATGCTTACTGGTTTAGGCCAAGTTTCAAGTGATCACCGGCATTTCGCAGGAGTGCGTGAGCCTCACTATTCGTGAGCTCGCGAGTGCTTTTTCCGTTGATACTACTAATCAAGTCACCCTCTCTGACACCCTGCTGAGCAGCTTTACTGCCTGGATTGACCTGCAATATAAAAAATTAATTAAAATCATCGATTATATATAAATAAGTATAAATTAAATGTTTAATATTTTAATAATAATTGTAATTAATTTAATATTAAATATTAAACCACCTTAATATTCCCCTCTCTTATATACCCCCTCCCTCGACCCTTGTCCTCTATTTCCTCTATTTTAATTCAAAAACTTAAATTTAATAAATAAAATTTTTATTTGCACACCAAAACCAAAAATTAAACATCAGGGTCATATCAGGATAAAGAAAATTCATAATTTGATCAATTTGCCATATTTGAAGATATCTTCAAAAAATATATATACAGTCGAGCCTCTCAATAGGGCGCCTCTCAATAGGGCGCCTTCCCCTCAACTGCGCTCGAAGGTTACCCCCACCTTCTAGCCTTCACGTTGAAAAGCGCCTTATTGAGAGGCAGAGGGCAAAAGTTTCAATGTGCGGAGGACATTGGTGGGGGTAGCGCGCTTCCGAGAAAAATTTCCCCTTCTCCCCCGAGAGGCGCCCTATTGAGAGGCTCAACTGTAATTGTTCATCCGAACACAAATAACATTTTTTTTAACCTTCATTTATATAATATTCTTCGTTTCAAAAAACGTCCCCCAAAAGTCCTCTATTCCTTTATTTTAAAAAAAATAGAGACTAAGAAAAATTTTATCAAAAAAATGTTTGCAAGAGATTTTACTATATATGTTTCTGCGAAACTTAATGATCAATTATTACTCGATGAGGGAGGGGGTATGGGGTGGGGGTCACAGAACTTAGATGCAATACTAAAAAGGAAGAAAATCATAATATTTCAACTTCCATGGATTTTAATTTTAAGGGCAAATGGAGAACTATGACGTCACGAATTACCGACCGGGCAATGTATTTATATTCCACCTTCTTATTTCTAAAATAAATGAAATATCTCGTTGAAACTTTGGGAAATGAAAAAGAATATATTAGCCGACCGCTGCCTGGTTCTTTTTTTTATGAAAAAACTTATTCATAATTTATGAAAAAGTTTTTTCATGCAAAATACAAACTCCAGGGGACCAGACAGTGTTCGGCTAATATATTCTTTTTCATTTCCCAAAGTTTCAACGGGATATTTCATTTATTTTAGAAATAAGAAGACGGAATATAAATACAATGCCCGGTCGGTAATTCGTGACGTCATAGTTTTCCATTTGCCCTTAAGGACAAATGGTAAACTATGACGTCACTATTTACCGACCGATCCATACATATTTTCTCCGGCTTCTGTTTTTTAAACTAAAGAAGATATTTCGCTGAAATTTTTGGAAATGACAGAAAATATACCAGTGCACGTCAGCCTTCTCATTAAAGTTTGTATTTTTTTTAAATACTGCAATTTTAGTTCATTTTCAACATTTTTATGTAAGCGGGAACAGGGCTTTAGTGCCCCGGCTAATAACGAAACTAAGGCACTAAAGCCCTGTTCCCGCTTACATTAAAATATCAAAAATGAATTAAAATGGCAGTATTTAAAAAATTACAAACTTTAATGAAAATTGCACTGATATATTTTCTGTCATTTCCAAAAATTTCAGCAAGATATCTTCTTTAGTTTAAAAAGAAGAAGCCGGCGAAAATATCTATGGCCCGGTCGGTAAATAGTGACGTCACAGTTTACCATTTGCCCTTAAATTATCTTTAAAATCGGTTCGGGACAATTAGTTAATTTCATGCCCAGTGCTTTCGTAATAGAGAACGATATAAACCCTTTCTCCCGGTTCGAATGCGAACCCGGCGCACGACAGTGTTGGTTGGTTAGCCTGCCTGCAGGCGTCGAGATTGATTTCACTGTTTTGCGTGGCGTGTCGAACTTTTCGAACCTCGAGGTTCGAGCCAGGTGTTTCGGTTCAATGAAAGTATATGATTCGTGAACCAGGCGCTAATTCGACGCTTATATTCTCACCATGGTGCTGCGCCTTCGTTGGGCGGGCGAGCAGAATTTCAGCATGCTGATCACGCTCGCAAAAAAGTTCTGTTCTGTCCTATGCAGATGCGCTCTTCCCGCTCGTGCAATTGAAAGGGGTGTGTGTGTGTGAGGAAAAAAAGCACGAGAACAAACGATCCCAAACACCTTGCCGCTTCTTCTCTTTCAGCACCTTTTTGTCCCGGATTAATGGAACAGAGACACTTTATATATACGATATCGATCACACTTTGCATTGACACAAAGTTGGACCACTTTTACCAGATTATAATCCAGTGACACACTTTTTTAACTTTTATGCACCTTCTTCAAAAATCTAGGCTGGTTTATTGTCTATTTATTGTGTTCTTAACAAAGTTACTTAATGCGATTTAAATTTAGATAGAAACCTATAAATATTGCAAGTGGAAAAGTCGTATTTAGCCAGACCGGCAAGAAATATTGGTTGGCCAAAAATGTTGCAAGTAGAAATGTTGTATACGGTCAGACTCGCAAAAATTGTGCCTGGCGAAAAATACTGCTAGTAGAAAAACCTTACATAGTCAGACGCGGAAAAAATATAGGCTGACCAAAAGCACTGCTAGTAGAGAATTCTATATAGTCAGAAAAACAAAGTATACACAGTTAATAAAGAAAATTTAATAAATAAGAAGCGCACTTCACTAATTCAGAATTAAAGATAAAATAAACTTATGAGATTTAATGTTTATATTTTAATTTTAATATGCAGAGGTGAAAAGCTGTTGCAGTAGTTAATTAAAAATCCTTCTTTTCATCACTGATGGTAAAGGTAAAAATTTCTCATTTAGTCATCCAATATTTCCAGCTTCAAAAGAATATGAATTTTCCCCCAGAAAGGAGATTTCAATGTAGAAGAACTCTTATTAAAGTTGATTTGAAATCCTGTGCATATTTGACGAATAGTGAAATACAATATCGTAAATAAAAACTTTTTCTCAGCTAGCTAATACTCTAATAGCTAGCTAATTCTGGAAATAATTAATTGAAATATTAAATGCTATTTGAAATTATCGAAATTTCAGTAACTTCACAAAGTCTTGACCTACGTAGTCTGGACCTACCAATAAAAATATAATTATATACTTTCACATATTATTTTATCTACTTTTTGAACTTGAACGAGGTGTCAAGATTCGGATGGAAGTATCTTAAAACAAGTGTCACTTGAACTCGCGAGAGGTCAGCCGTACCAGACGGTGATTGCATTTTAATTAAGCGGTTTTGTAACGAACGGAAGAAGAAGAAGTGGACACCGTTGTTCCATGTAAGAGAGGAAAACGGGAACTGGGGTCTGTTTCTTGGATGACACGAGACTGCGGGGTGCAACCACATCACCACGCGGCGCCAACCTCGGCCATCCAGCATAACACGCAAGTCTTTTCGGGCTGACCTTTCTTAGCGACCTGTCATCCATTTTTCTTGCAGGCACCACAAAACCCCGCGGTGCATTCTTCCTGATTTATCGACGTTGATAAAGCCCGATCAGTAAATAACGATTTGTCACAAAGAAGAGAAACCCGGAAAATTAATGGCGTTACTCACATTTTCGTACGATCCCTCAATAACAAGTACCGAGGAATAAAATAAGAATAATGAAATTCATATGTATGACCTTCAGAAGAAATACATTTTACAATTTCTGACAAAACGATCAAAATGAAAAGCAAGTTGGAACCTTGTTGATAATAACAAGAAGATATATTGCGACCTTGCTACGCTCGACATAAAATAACGCAAAGTTTCTCAGACTTTTCTCTTTCTTGTATTGGCTTGAAGTTTCAGACGTCGAATTTGTCGATTTTTTAAAACATTTTATGGAATAAAAATAAGAAAAAAAATTTTCCAAAGTTGCCAAAACCCAGCGTCGCCCGGGATTTTAAGAGATTTCATAGAATTTAGAGGAATTTTGAAGAGACTTTAAAGAATTGCAAAAGATTTTAAGTGATTTTAAGGGATTTAAAGAAATAACAAAAATAAAGACTAAAGGATTTTAAAAAATTTTTAAGGGATGCTAAAAGATTTTGATTGATTTTAGGGATTTAAAGGAATTTTTAAAAGAGTTGAACAAGAGGTTCTTTCAGAGATTTCACAAGATTTTAAGACATTTTAACTGGTTTGAACGAATTTGGAGGATTGTAAAGAATTTCAAATAATTTTAAGGGATTTTAGAGAACTCATTTGATTTTCCACACATTAGAATCAATTCCTTAAAATTCCTTAAATGAAATCCATTGAAATTCCTTACAATCACTCGACATCATATGAAATGACTTAAAATCCCTTTAAATTCCTTAACCTGATGAAATCCTTTAAAATCCTCTAAATCTTTTATAAATCTCTGAAAAACCCTTGAAATTTCTTTAAATCGTATAAAAAATATATTGAAATCCTTTAAAATAATTCTAAATGCCTTAAAATCATTTCACACATTTTGAACCCCCTTTAAATTCTTAGAATTCTTAAAAATCTCTTGCAACCTCTTGTAATCCCTTGAAATTCCTTAAAATCAAATAAAATCCCTTAAAATCCAATCATTTGCTTTAAAATCCTTTAAATCTTCTATATATACATCTCTTATAATCGTTTGGAATTCTTTAAAATTTCTTGAAATATCATAAAATCTCTTCAAATTCATTATCAGAGTAGCCACATGTCAGGGAAGTCAGGGAAGTCAGGGAAATGTCAGGGAAATGCAAATAGCTGTCAGGGAAAATTGAAATTGACATTTATGTTATGTTATTTTTGTCA
>JAUESH010000008.1:3566832-3584945 GCA_032275165.1 Synergus magnus | reverse complement strand
TAGTCATTTAAGCTGTAGAAAACGATTTACAATGAATTTTTAAAAAATGTTGATTTTCGTTTATAAACGTTGCAAACAGCAGTTACATCATTATTATTTATTACCAGGGGCAATTTGTTTGTATTTTAAGCTTTCAAGATTAATTGCAAATCGGTTTTATACGAAAATTCTACTTTTCAATGGTACGTACGTTTGGCTATATACGATATAATATGACATAGGACGTGGTCTCCAAGGAAGCCTCAGGGATGTGCTTGGAAAATTGTTTACGACAACAAAGGATGAGGCGCTCCGGGATTCGACGTCCATTAGTGAAGAAACCCGAAGCGAAACGCAGCTGGAAAACCTAATGAACCTAGATTTTTCGTTTATTGAAACCCCGTGATTGCAACTTTCTTGAAATGGAAGACGTGTTTTCATTAAAGTATAATAGATTTATAAATCAAATATAAAATCCGATATATAAATTGTTATCGAAATCAATTTTAATGTATTAGCTTACTTCGCTTCATTATGAAAACAAACAAAGAGTGACAGGCACTTTTGACCTCGCTTTTGATATAACACCCCTCAATTACAGTAAATTCAAATTAATTTGTTATTGATTCTGATGGACTCATGAATGACTGTTAAAATCGAAGTGAGGGTGATTTTCTAAATGAATTGTGGTGGCAGCTCTTGATATGGATGAATTATAAAGGGGAGAGTAGTTGTTGCCTCCTGAGTATTTCAACAATGAAATTATACATCAAGTTATTAAGGGAACTTGGACCACCAAACCAACCAACTCCAACCAAGGTTTCGGGACTAATCTGCTTGTTAGGGAACTCAAAATCAATTAACTATAAACCAGCCCTGCAGAAAATAGGCCAACTGCTCCCGTGTGTAAGTCGACTCGCCTGCGGGGAATTTCCATTTTATGGTCATCTGAATCTCCATCAAAATTTAATTATTTTTAATTTTCATTGGGAAATTAATTAATTTATCAATCAACGTTTTCATCATAAAAATAAAATGTTTCCATTGCTCGAAACGATTCCATTTACTTTTGAAAATAATTGGACACTTGGAAATTAGTTATGTTTAGGGAAAATTTGCAATTTGATGAAAGTCGTTGCTCAATCTGAATCTCATCTCGATAGAAAATAAAGTCTCAAATAGTAAGAGGAATTCAAGTAGCGCCAGGCATCACCGATCCCAGATCTAAAATGTTGTTAGAGAGGAAGCTAAATAAGTCGGAAGTCAACTCTTGCTAAAGTGGATTCAACTTGGATGATTTCCGGTCGTTGGAGTTCCATCACAAGACAATCGAGAAATCGATCACTTGCCGAGGGTTGGCTCTATTTTCAATCCTTTAAAAAAAAGTTACAAGACATTTTTTTAGTTATTTAGAGTAAATATATGAGGTCAATCATTGTTCCCATTATCCTACTGCTGCAAATATTTCTTGTGGGTTCTAAAGCTGTGAAGGCTAAATGTGGAAAATGAAGATTACAACCACACCCAAGATTATATTCGATTTAATATTCGCCCTAGAAGTTAACTATATGAAATGAGTTGCAGAAGGTGTTTGTCTTTTGGTAGATGGTAGCCCAACGCTATGAATTTATTAATCTCGTAGATAGAAGGTAGGCTACGCGAAAATTTACTACCTCGTAAATGTGTAATTAAATCCAAACGCTTTCAAAGGGACTCAAAACGCGTATCCCCTCCTTTATTAATAGTCACGTACTCCCCTGGGCAACAATATCTAGGATCATTTTGTTCCTTATACTTTATGAGTTTCAGAAATTTTAAGAGCTAGTAAAAATGTCAATAAAAGTGCTGTAAATCTCAAATTATTCCTGTTTCAGTTCGACAATTCGTTTTTACATGCTAACTCAGAAAATCTAGATCCTCTGTTTCAACTTTTTAAATTAACATTGAAAAAGTGTCTTTCGGATTATAATATATTTATCATTATGAAACTTAATTAAAAATCAAACCGATTTTCTATAAGCTAGGTTCTGCTGTTTGCAAGCTTAAGAGTTTGTAACGAGTTTGTAAGTTAGCTCATATTTTTAAGTTTATAAGCTGGCTCAAGTTATTAAAATAACATCCAATCAAAATCTCTCAATATTTTATTAAGAATCTTTTTTTTTTCTGAGGGGTCCCAAGTAGGTAAAAATTTCCTGTCGATATTTATATAATTGAATAATTTACGAAATTGAATCGAGAGGTTGGATTTATGGAAAAAGAAGGAGCTAATGATTTTTAAAAGGCGTTCAATCGTGAAACGACTATTTGCAAACGTTTATTCAAATAGGAATATCGCGAGGCACTTAAGGGAAATAACGAGGTTGTTCTGTCGTTTTCCAGGTCAATGGAGATGACGACTGGGAATATGAGGAGATTGTCCTCGAAAGAGGTAGCGCCGGTCTTGGATTTAGCATTGCTGGGGGAACGGATAATCCTCACTTCGGAAACGACGCCGCCATCTACATTACGAAACTTATCCCGGGTGGAGCAGCCTCAGCCGACGGTCGTCTACGCGTTAACGACACGATACTCCAGGTGAACGATGTGTCCGTCGTCGACGTTCTTCATGCAACTGCTGTTGACGCCCTTAAACGAGCCGGAAACACAGTTAAACTTGTAAGCATCTAATTCCAAGAGAATTATTCCACTTGTCGAACAAGAGGAGAAAAATGTCATATCCCATCATCTTTCTTCTATTTTTTTTTTTTCGAAAACAGAGAGCCTCTTAAGAAATTTGATATTTCGAAATATATAGTCAGATGTACACTCTCTAATTTTTATAATATTTAATTGAAAAATTTTTCTCCAAAATAGTACGAAAGCTAATAAAATTCTGCGTCTAATAAGCCAAAGGGGAAGTTAAAATCTGTATTTTATAAAAAGATATTGCCAAAAAACCTCAAATTTCTATGTTTTCAAAAATGTTAATAACTCAGAAAATATGTGTTATTTTTAAAAGCCCTTATCTCATTTTAAAGATAAATTTTCATAGTTTTTGTGTACGCCATTCAGATATTTTTGAAATTATTTTCGTAGCTTCTGCCATAGGCTCAAACTTGTACGGACAATCTCGTAAATTTTTAAATGAAGATTGTGCTCCATACGTGGATAAAAAATAAATAAAAAATGAATACTTTAATAGATTTTACTACATTTGATTAAAATATGGTATATTTTGATTTATATTTATATATTTATATATTTTATAAATGTAAACATCGAAATTTGAGATTTTTTGGCAATATCTTTTTATAAAATAGAGATTTTAACTTTCCCTTTGTCTTATTAGACGCAGAGTTTTATTTTTATTATTTTCTATCCTCTTCTATCCATTTCTATCTTTTCTATCCTCCGCCTATCCATCTTTATCCCTTTTCATCCACGTCTATCCTTTTCTATCCATTTCCATCCTTTTCCATCCTTTTCTATTTCTTCATAGCAATCTGTTTATATTATTCTATCTAAAAAATGTCCCTATCATTTACTTCCAGCAACGACGAATATTTAAAAATAAACGATTTTGTAAGACGCTCTCTATTTTTGTTTAATTCAAGAAAAGTTATTTCAGAAATTTTTAAGTACTATAAATTTGTTATTCCGCAATTTGGAAGTAAACTCAGGGCAACCTATCGGAACGAAACATTTCTGACTTTAATCGGATTAAAATCGACAGGCGCGGAAGTATTAAGCTTTACTCTCAATCTTCTGCCCCTTGAACATTTCCTCCTGGGAGTTGGAATTAAACTTCGAGCAAGATTGTTAGGTACAAAACTAAAGTGTCATGTTGTTTGGATCAATAAACCGTTACTCGGGAAATAAATTTATTACGTAAATACGAGGAAAATATCTTCGTTAAATGTAAAATTTATTCTTTTAGTTTTGTACTTAAGTCTTCTTTTTATCTTTATTTTCCTAGTTGTTCTCATTTTCTATCTCTTATTTCTATTCCTCATTTTACTTTTTCATTTTTATTTACCTCTTTCTCAGTTCTTTTCCTTTCTCTTTTTTATCCTACTTTATCCTCGGTCTGTAACTACTTTTTTGCGATAAAAAGCATTCTGATATTCGAGAAAAATAGAAAAATATGCGATACCAGTTCTTCGTTGATAAAAATTTACTTCCTTAATAAATTCTATGCTTTTTTTTCTTTACCTTTTCATTCGCAAGAATTCTTTATACTTTTTTAATTATCTTTTTCTTTCCATTTCTTACTTTACTTTAATTGACAGATTTATTTTTTTAAGAAGCTGAAAGAGATTTTAACTTGTTTGTCTGCTTATCCAAAAATAAAACTAAATGAAAAGCTCTTCTTTTTTTATACTTTTAACTCTTCCTTTTCTTGCTCGGGATTATTCTATTTTTAAACAGTTTTTCTTGTAATGAAAGTTTTCTATTATCGAATTAAAATTTATTGAATACCAATGCTTGAGATTTAAAAAACAGTCAGAAGACCTACTATAAAATTTTATGCACCCTTGCCTTGTAATTGTTCGCCTGACTTCCATCGTATTTTTCTAACTTCTGCCATCGCTTTTCATTTTCTACTCTCAAAACCTTGCTCCGTCACCTGAATAAATAGACTTCGAATACTTCGAGCGTCTTCGTGCTCCTTTTCCCAATTGTTTTTATAACGGCAGATGTCTTAAAAGCCAATGTTAAAACACCTCGATAAACTACCAACTACCAACTTCAATGACTTTCATTATCAACTCGGATATTTAAATTTATTTAAACTCCTTTAATTATCAATCTGTACTTCACTTGAGCAAAATAAGATAAGCAATTTTCTCATTATTTTGATACATGTCGATAACAGAAGTCTAGAATATTGTAAAACCTGTCTACCTATTCTTTGTCCTTTCTCTGAGCAGGAGCTTAACTCGAAGCAAACTTTTTCTATAAGTAGAATTCTTTTGAACTTGCAAAGCTTCAAGCATTATTTTTATTTATTTTTTTTTTTCAGTATGTCCGGCGACGACGACACACGCAGCTGATGGAAATCGAGCTGATCAAAGGCAACAAAGGATTGGGATTTAGTATCGCTGGGGGCATCGGAAATCAACACATCCCTGGGGACAATGGCATATATGTCACGAAAATCATGGATGGTGGAGCTGCCCAGGTCGATGGGCGACTCAATGTCGGTGACAAGTTGGTAGCCGTCAGAAACGCCTTGGTGAGAAATCCTTTCATAATTTTATTAGCTAAAAAAGTGATGAAAAAAAAAATTACTGATCGAAAATTGCAGCCACCCATCCAAACCCTAGCCGCGCCCAAATTAGTTTGACCACATTTAGGCCTCTTTGACTTAAACAAACGATATCTTCAAATAGAAGATTAATTTTGTTGAAAATTCTTTTATTTCGATTCAAGAAAATCATTTTCTCGGTGTTAGCTCCGAGTTCTCTTTTGTAACATTGTTATAAACCCCTAAAAGTTGATCAATTACTCTCAGAATTTTTTGTAGCCTCTCTTTAAATATTCAAATACTCCGAGAGAGTTTCCTTTTTTACTGACCATAAAAATTCTAGCAACTCGTTACTTTATTTGCCTGTGGACATCAGAGCTGTTCGCATTTTCTCGTGCTGAGCCAACGTTAGCCTTTCCGGTTATCACTCTCACCGGACGCTCCATGTTTTATGTTAACGGTGGCGGAAGGGTCGCCCAAGAAAATATTTCGTGATTTGTTGTTGTAAAGCCCGTAAAACAAAACTTGCTGACAAGCAATTCCAATCATATTTGCATTCTCATCGAATAGGAAGAATGCAATGAAAATACATAATTTTTCTGATTCTGCGGGATTTTTTTACAAGCTTTCATGAACCTCATCTTTCCTTTATAGTCCTTTTATTTTATAGTATTTTTATTTCAGCCATTCGAACGTAAATTTTCATGCCCACATTATTCATAAAGAAGTCGCTAAATTTAAAATTGACTCGACGATAAAAAAGTGGAAAAGTAGATGTCGAAAGTCTTGTCGATGATCGTGATCGGTGGGGTAAAAAGTTACTTTAGAAAAATGAAGTCGCTATCATTTTTCATTGTCATTGTGATAGAGAAAGGCTGTGGAAAAGGAACGGCTTTTGGGTTCTGCGTTCACCACAAATGGATGGTTAAGTGTGGATAGGAGAAGTAGATTAGGACGCGAGAAGAGGGTTTCGAGTAATTGATAGCTCTTCCGTCAGCAATACCTCCACCCCAAGTGCAAGTTCAACCAGAACGAAATTTCTTAGCCTATCTGATCTATTTTTCCATTATAAAAGAGGAATAATTGTAAAATTGTAAAATTAATTAATTTCTTTAAAATATAACTATCCTAAGAACACGAAAGATTTTGATAGCTATTCTAATTCGAAAGCAATCTCACTCTGGAAAAATGTAAAAACTGGCACAAATCCAAATTGGAAAGTACCCAAAATTGAAAGCATTCGAAGTTGGTAGTAATTTTTTGAAGCAACTAAACTGAAAGCCAGTTTATTTAATTTAAGATCCGTCGGTTTAATTAATTCTTTGGTAATTTTCCTTTCTTTTAATTTAATCTCCTAACAATTTTCTTTTCTATTTCTAGATGGTGGAATTCTTTTTGCTTTTTCAGTTATAGTAGATGATCGGGACTTGGAAGGATCTGTCGAAAATGGATAGGTGGTTAGTAGCGGTTATTTCAGTTGTCATCGAAGACAGTTTTGAGTCGAGAGAATACTGCAGAAAACGGAGAACCCTGAGGGCTTGAAGTGTTCCGAGAGTTCGGCTCAAACATTACTACCACAAACCCTCTTATTCTCTCCTTTTGTTTTCCGACCGGCGATTCGTTTCCCGCCTCATCCATTATTATCAGCATTTCGCTTCCGCTCCTTCTAAGTAGCGGCCGTCAGTCTTGCAACCACCTCGACCTCTCATTAATCGGCAATGCCGTAACGAGGCAAAAGAAAAGAAATTCTATCCAAGAAGTTGATGGAGTCTCCAAAGAGAAATGTCCTTTCCGAGAAATCAATCTACTCTTTGATCAATTTAGAAACTGGAAATTTTGTCATTCTTGACAGAAGTACGTCTTTGAAATCTTGAAATCTAATTAAAGAATAAATTAGAGAATGATCTTTTATAAGTTCCTAAATTTGAATAGTAGTTTTTTTACGTTCATTACTTCTTTCAAGAATTTGGCATTCCTTCTAAGTTTATTAAGTACAAAAGTTTTTCGATACCTTGTCAGTTGGGTCGAACTTTTCTTAGTTCAGAATCTAGTTTTAGTCTCTTGTAAATGTTTGAAGGTAGGTGACCTCAAAAACGAGTATCGAGAAAGGGCGTAGTTGAAGTTCGATCGAGACTCGATTTAACTTTGAATGTTAGACCTTCTGTTTCAGGATGCAAACTTCGTCAAATGTTAAAATCAATGGCTGAGCGATATCAAACTTTTCCTCGTTTTATAGGTCGATCCTTATAGCTTCTGTACAACATTAACTTCATTTATTATTCCTGAAAACTTAATTTATATCTTCTGAAAAACTCTCTTTTATTGCTAGTTGAATACACAGCTAATTGAGCCACAGCTTCGTTGGCAATTTCACTATCCACATATTTTTATTTACCCAACATTCTGTGAATAAAAGAGTCACACACCTTAATCGCATTTTGGGTCTTTAATTTTCTCTGACGAGTTTCAAGAGAGGAGAGAATTTTACGAGACAAAATGAGTTTGTGAAGTTTCAATTAAATTCTCCAACAGGGCGCGCAGAAATAACCTTGTGGAGCGACATTTTAACCATTTGGACAAAGTGAAGGAAGCCGTCTCATTTTTCACTTAGTTTCATTTTGAAAAAATTTCCTATTGCTAGAGAACTCCTTACATTTCATCCCTTTTATTGCGCATGGAGATAAAAATGTCAATGCTCTCTTTCCTTAAAAAATGTTAAATGCTAAGAATTTCATTAAATAAAGGAAAAGATTGAAATTAAAAAATTCTTCTCCGCTTTAATTTGTATTTAAAAAGGGAAATGATTATTCAGGAAAGTTTTGCATTTCTTTTAGCAGGGCGACAAGAATCTGGAGAATGTGACGCATGAAGAAGCTGTGGCGACCTTGAAAGCAACACAGGACCGAGTGGTCCTCCTGGTTTCAAAACCGGAAGGAGCACTTCCACCTCCACCAGCCTCGGATCGATCCTTGTCACCACAGCCCCGTAAGTATTAAAAAGTTATTCGAATTAAAAATTAAATTCTGAACTTAATCAATTTGAAAAATACTAAAATTTAAAAACAATCCAAAATGAAAAGAATTCAAAGGTAACAAAGAAAGAAAAGACTACAAAACCTCTCGTGAAGCGTTTTGTTTCCATTTTTATTCTCCTTCTTTCTTCATTTTTTACTCTTTTCAACTCTATTTTTCATTACTGACATCCAGCTGTTCGGTCTCTTCACTGGAGAATTTTAATAGAGCGGTCGATGCTCTTCGTGACGGGTTTAAGGGAGGAAAAAAGTTTTGATTACAACTTCAACAATTGTCGTTTTGCGGTCTATTATAAAAGTCCCCATGAAGCTTAACGCCCTCGAAAAGTCAATAATTCACGTTTCAATAGTTATCGACTAGAAAAAAACTGCTACAATTGGAAACTATTCATTGCAGGATTTCAATAGAGAGATATAAATCCTCTTTTTTTAAAAATTTATTTCTCCTTATTTAAATAATATTTCGTGTCTTTTAAAATCATAACATATTTTTTAATCTCTAGTCCTATAATTTTATTACGAAATTTATTTCTGGTCCTTGGAGTCTGGTTTAGTGTAGATAACACCTCATTATTTTTCTCACGGTGCTGAAATTCAAATGAGCCAGGAACATGTAAAGATGAAAAAATAAACACAATTTTAGCTGATCTTGCTTCACGACCCGAGTTCCGAAGTCAAGGAGGAAAATGAATTTTCGATCTTAGAGCTCCGCTTTTCGTTGCTCCTGGTACCCCGACTCCTTCTATTTCTTCGCTGCACTGTCGATCGATATAATTTATTCATTGGCGTTATAAAGCGGAGGTCGTAAAGTTTACCTCACCCCTGGACCACGTCAGGAACATACTAGGAAGCGCGACCAACTTTTGGCATTACGTCATAACGGAATTCAAATAGCTCCTTTAAAACGACCCTCGTGCTCGCGGCCAACCCCTTTTGGTGCCTCACGAATCGTTCGGGCACTTGCACCAGGCTCTTGGAAAGTTTTATTCGTCTCTCTCCTAAATTATGAGATTCAAGGCCAAGAGATTCTCGAAAGGAGGGTTTTTGGAATTATAATTAAAATTGAAGGAGATGAAACTCTCACTTCTAAAAATAAATCCATCCTAAATCAGAGGACACGAAAATCGAGACCCACCTTTCATTTGTGTCAATTTCTCCCCTTATTAAATTTTAAAAATCAATTCGAAAGGTCGATAAGCACTTTTGAGGGTGTCGTCAGGGTTCAAAGTCAAAATCAAGGGTCAAAGATCAGGGGTCAAAGGTACAGGGTCTAATTAAGGGATCAGAGTCCAGAGGTCAATGGCCTCAAATTGACCAGGATTTCTTTCTTTTTAAATAGCTCAGCACCAATTTACCTGAAATTTTTTCAAGGGCACTCGAACTTTTATTCTTTCAAATGAAAAGCTCTTTAGATTTGATATGTAGATTGAAAATTCTTTCTTCTCGAAATGTGGAAGCTTTTGAATGAAACTGATAATTAGGGAGGAATGAGAGAAATCTCTCAAGTTTTTTATGTCATCGAGGAATGAAATTTTCACTCATCTGACCACAATTTTTTATTCTTACAGGAAAACAAAATGGCTCTGTCTCAGCGTTGGAGAACAACTCACTGGCGTATTCACAGGAATCGCGTCATGCATCCACCCTCGCCCTCCACGGCACCGCGACGCCTCGCGCCGTGTCTCAGGAAGATGTGTCAAGGTGAGTTCCTCTCATGAAATCCAGCTCTCGAGTTTTCCGTCCCTTTGAGACCATCACACTTTTACCCCAAGGAAACTTCAAAGTGAAATTTTTTTGGTTACTCGTTTCTCCGTGTAAAAGGAGACAAGGAAGGATTGCAGAATCTGTTTTCAGAAAGAGGATCCTGCTTCATTCGATGAAGGTCTTTCGCATACTCGTGAACATATGAGGCTTCATTTACTTAAGGACCATCCTTTTATTACCTAACGCTTTTTTAAAGGATTTTTAGACTCTCCCTCCTCCCTTAAAATGCTACCGAAAATTAAAAAAATTTCAAGAGATTTCTAGAGACTTCAAGGGATTTGAAAAGAAATTAAAATATCTCAAGAGATCCAAGACATTTCAATTTCAGAGGAAAGATTATGGTTTTAGATCTGCTGTGGTTTCTCTATTTTGAAAAAGTCACTTAAATGAAGGAGAGGTACATAAAGTAGTTAGATCCCTTTTGCCTGTAAACCTATTCGATAAGTCTTTAATCCATGAGCAATTAGCTCGCACAATGTCCACCACAATCCAGCCCGGATCCAGCGCTTTATTCCGGATAGGCGATCCTCTCTTCCTAAATCTCTCCCTGCTTCTCTCCTCTTCAGGTCCATCCATCCATCCACCGATTCATCCATCGCTCTCTATCTATCTATTTCTCTCTCTACTTCTCTCTCTTGGCTCTTCTACTCATCCATACAAGCCGTTGGACCGACTGTATAATTAACTATCGGCCCTTCCTTCTACCCTCACGTAGGGGATGAGAGTCGATCAGGCCACTCGATCGAAGAACCACACTACGGCAATTTAGGAAGCTTTGGATCGCTGATCCAGGGAACTTGGATCGTATCACATGCTCGTATCTAGTTACGAATAAATCCGGACCACTATCATCAACCAGAAGAGAGAAAATGGGGAAAGAATTTTATAAAGTTACGCCGATGAACCCAAAGCTCTCATTACCTTTTCTTGTTTCGTATCGTGATATCCTCTTCAGGATATTTTCTCTATTCGGTAATTGCTTCATTAGAGAACTTTTTATTTCCCTTTTTCACAATAAGAATATTGAATTTTGATGAAAATTAGAACAAGGAAGAGAAAAGATGTTTGGTGGAATCCGAAACATCAAAAAATTTAATTAATTATCTCAAAATGAAGACCTCTTAAATACAATGAATTAGGAACACAGCTGAAATGATAAATTAATTAATAAATCTCCCTGAATTTGTATAGCATTCAAAGGACAATGAAAAACGGGAAGGGGTTTCGGAAGTCTTTTGAAAAATGTTCCCTGTGTTCAACAAGGGTAAACTAGATTTTCACCGGGTCAGCATTCCAGATAAAAACATCGCAATTTTTTTTACTCTCAACTCAACAGAAGACAGGGGCACGATTCGCAGCTATTGTCCCGTTCTGAATCCGTGGGAATTCCTGGATGAGAAGGATTTTCTATTTGTGAGCCACCCTCCCCTTTTATTTTTATTATCACCCTTGGAACTTCTCGTGCTTTCTTTCTGAATTCAAAACTTTAAAAACTGGACTTTATGTTTTCTGTGGCTTTAGTGGATGGAAATTAAATTTGTCCCCCGAGTAACAAAGAGAATTGGACATTAGTCAGCGAAATAAGATCGCGATTTTCTATCCTTACCTTTCCCTAAAAAAAGAAAAATAATAAAAGTAAAAGAGATGGTAAGGAAGCATCTCCAATCACAGAAAATAAATTTTCATTGTCCGTTCTTTACGACAAAGAGGGACATCTTCGTTCCAGCGACCAATGGTGTAGCTTCTTAAGAAGAATGGAGAACGGTGGTTTCTGGAATCACGAGGCTCTTCCTAGAGGGAAGGATTTCGCCGACGAAAGCGGAAACGAGGAAGATATGTTGCGGAAATTGGAAATAAATTCTAACTGGGTAAAATAGCACTTCGGTGGTCCAGTTTCTCTCCTCTCGTTTGACTCTCAGTGAAAAAAGGGATCAGTAGCTTCCTTTTTTCTTACCTTTTGTAATCGAAAACAAAGGTCTCGAGTGCCTCAATATTTGGAAGATTATATTTTCCTCTCTGTTCCCTCGACAGCTGCGACAAGTCGCTGAAATTAAATAAATTCCCCAGCGGAGAATTTATCCTCTTCAGTTGATTGGATCGAGTGCAATTCGTTCTTCATTATTCACTTACTCGATGAGCTAAACTGAGCGTAAAAGAGATGAAAAGTAAAATTTCTGATCATCAACAAAATCTTGCTGACTCAGTTGTGTCCTGTTGCGCTGACAGCGTCTTAAGCAAAGTAGGAACTTCAAAAAATAGATAAAGCGAAATCAAGATCCATCTATAGCTATACCAATCTGTCGTATATGGTTACCATTTTCCTATAGTGTCCTCAAATATTGAGTCAGCAATATTCTATAGACACCGTATCTGACAATCTTCTTGAAAACACTGAATCCCGATAAGAAATTCATCAACAAAAACTTCAGCCACCAAATCTCTGAGATTTTGTCATCCTTTTGAAATCTAAAAAATCCTTTCGTATTTTCTGGAAACTGATGTCAGAAATCACACGAACTTTTTTGTAATCCCTCAAAGTCCATCCTCATATCCATCGATATCTTTTGCTATCCCTGGAAATGACCTCAAAATCTTTTTAAGTAACTCTAAATCATTTTGAAATTTCTTGATATTTTTTCTTTTGAAATCCTTTTTGATTTGTCCAATCTCTCAAAATCGTTACGAAATATTGAAATTAATGGTATGAAAAAAAAATTTTTAATAAGCAAATGGGAATTTTAATAGTTGCTTATAAAATCCACAGAAGCACTTTCTAGCCGAAAAAACCTACCTATCGATTCATTTCTCACCCCTCGGTAGCTCGAGAAAAGAAATTTCCAGGAGAATTGGAATCGCCGGAGAAAATGGTATCAAGGACACCGGGAACAATTCTTTTCAGTGAAAATCTCAAAAGCTTCGTTCAATACCGACAGTTTGTGTACAAACACTGACAAAATGGTCTAAATACACATTACACACACAAAGAGAGAGCTTTCTTGGCACGCTCCAAGCAGTTAACTCGTGGTCCAGGCATATATATCGTCTCTTTCAGATGCAGGCCAGGGTCAGGCTCGGTTCTGTCGTCACGTGACCATAGAACAATTCGTTTACGTAACCGTATAAGCGAGTAAACCATAAACCAACCCATCCCCAACCCTTTATTGATTGGCTGAGACACGGGGTTGTAATAAAAGCCGATTTTCCTGCATCTCTCTCCATAAACGAGCCTTTGATGTTCTCTTCTTTAGTTACCTTGTTCAGCCAATTTATGGCCAATCTACATGCAAGACGGGTAAGCGTCCTTTGCAAGACTGGAAAAACAAAGTGATTTTGTATTACATATAAACAAGAAATTCGATATTTTGCCTTCTTCAATTTAAATTACGAAAATGAAAGAAAATAGTAGGGTGGTCTTTATTTTTCGATTTTGGATTCTTCTTGGTCTCACCCCCCTATTTTTTTGCGAAATCGGTTAATATTAACATGTGGCCCAATACACTCAAAATTCCTCATACAATTAACATGGGAAAAGTACCGTAAAATTTCAAATGCAGGTAATTTTTTTATATTTCATCGGCATCCTTTGGCTTTGTACAATTATGATCTTTATACTATGTTGAAAAAATTTAAAAAATGGCGGACCTCTAAATTAGAATCAAAATTACAATTTACACAATTAATAACAAAATCTAGTGAATTTTTTACAAGGGGCAGATTTATTTATTAGAAAGCACGTGATGACAATGAAAACTCAGAAATTTGAAAAAATTCTAGATGGCTCCCCGATTTTTTTTAGCTTATTATTTTTTTGTTTCTCGATGACAACTTTTCAGATGTCAATTAAAAGACTACATTATTATAAAGAAATATATTTCGTAATACATGAGTCAAAATTTTGAAAAATTGGAAGAAAGCATAGAAAATACGAGTTTTTGAGTATAGGGGGGGTGGGACCAAAGAAATTCGAAAAAAAAATCCACCAAGAGTAAATAAGGACCACCCTAATATATAGTCAGTTTTTTTATCTTGACAAATTAATATGTGGATTAATATTTTGAGTGAAAAAGTGCTGTTATTGGATAAAATAAGTAAAGATGAAATTCCTGGTTCAATTCTTAAAATTACTTAAGCAAAGTTTGTTGAAATGATACTTTCGTTGAAAAATAATTTAATCAAAACATGCAGAGGCATTAAAACCCATATTTATTCAGATTTTATTTCCATTTTTCCAACAAAATTGAGGATATAAAGAGGGAAACTTTGTGATTGGATTCTCCTTCAATTTAAAAAAAAAACACCTTCAAATCGCAGCTATCAGTAAAATTTAAAACTTTACTCCGTTTGACTGTTTCGCCTCTTCCAACAAGTTGTAACGAGTTTTACACACAGGTTGACGAGAAAAATGTGTGTAGAATAAAGTCAGATGTTTCGAACGAAGAAAAAAGAACAAATTGTGATATTTTATGATATTCGGAACATTTTACACCCAGATTGAAAAAATATGACATTTAATTAAAATGATCGAGACTAAATTTGAGTTACAATCTTCTCTAATTGTAAAATGAATAATAATTGAAAAAAAAGCTATGTATTACACAATACTTTTAACAATGCAAAAAGTTTCTGATTAATTATTAACAATTTTTTCAAGTCATTAGGCAATTTTTATAAAATATGCAAGAATACTGAAACTTTATTCAGAATTGGTACAGTGTAAATGAAATATTCCCTTCACTTCGTAGTAATATTTTATTAGCCCCTGGCATAATTCTGCCCAACTGAACAGTGCAATTAATTCTACCTTGTTCTCCTTCCTTCCTTTTCGTTTAGTGAAACTTTTCCTGACAGGAAAGATTCGTTGAAGACCTCGAGAGAGGTGAAAGGAGGGTAAAAGTAAGACAGAAAAGGGGGTAAAAGTGAGACTGGAAGGAGGCAAATAGTGAGACAGAGAAGATATTAAGATTCTTGAGCATCAGGGAAATGCACACAACAAACTGAGGGTCTTTCTATCTTCCAAGATATTTCCCTTAAATTTAGTTCCTGACACGATATACCCTAATTTATCTCCTGCAGGCTTGGCTTTTGCTAATAAATGTCACATTACTTAGCACTCAAGATAATCATTTAATGTCGCAGACTAGTTTTTAGGGAAATTCTTTGCATAAAGATTGGTAGACTATAATTTAATCTACAAAGCAAGCATAAATCAATGGCTGTGGTTATATGCAGTGGCAGCCACAAGTTCCGATTCCTAAGCTTCCGGCATTTGCGAAACTCTACCAATCGGCTTATACACCCATAATTGAATAGGAATTCTGCGTGTTGCCTTTCATAAAAGGATCATAAATTATATGCATACTAGTGTATCAAGTGTACTCATTCTCAGAAAGAAATTTATGTACACTGACATGTGCATTATGCAAATAAATAGACTTCCGATTTATTTAGACCCTTATTGTTAGACCCTTCTATTTGCGCTAACTTTATACTTCATGCGACACGTATAATCCATTATAGATTTCTTGTTTATCACCATCTTGCCTTGCAGGATCTTCAGAATTGGAAATCTGATCAAAGACCTCCTCCTAATTTTCTTGTCAATGGTACTTCCATTATTATTGCAGGAAACTTCCTCATCTCTACAAAACTTTGAAAGGGTTCATCAAATAGTGAAGAACAAAGAGTTTCTTTAGGATCATCAATTCTGACAATGAGTGCCAGAGAATATTGAACTTACAAATTCCATTACAGGTTCCGACTTAGGAATGATGCACTTTTTTATAGTAAATAAAATGGTGGAAAACTTATTCCGGGATCGAAATTCCAGAAATTTGCTGGAAACGTGAGGGTTTCTGAGTTTTTTTTTTTTATTCACTTTCGTTGATTCGATTCGAGAGATGTCAGGACCGCCTTCGAATCACGCGTGGGTGGAGTATTAGGTGACTTCCGTGCCGAAGGATATTCCACTACGCGAGAGGAATTTATCACCGCTTTCCATAAAATCTTGGGGTTTTGACGTTCAACCCCTGACTAAACACATTGGTTGTGGTTTCTGCACTCGACATATGGGTCTTGACGGTTCAAACTGTTCGTAAACAACTTTGTTGTCTGGAAGTCTACGAACTACTCTAATTAATTAATTACTTTCTGTATAAAAGCTACATTTGAGTTTCTTCAAGTTCCTCAATTTTTAAAGAAAGGGAACTGGTGTTTCGTTATAGAATGAGGAGAAATTTGTCGCCATTTAAGCAATACGTCATTTCTGATAGATCGAAGTGACGGTCACATTTCGCTGGAGTAGTTAGCAACGTGACAAAATGCAAATGCTCATTTCGGCAGCTTGATTGCCCTGTTTGTACCCTAGCATGTTGGATCGATCAGTCAGTCAATAAAGCCGCTGACAGAATGGGGTATTCGCCATTCGCACTTCCGGCTCTCCCAGAGGCTGAGCTTAGCACCTATCAGCTTAGCAGCCCCGTCGCGCTATACCCGATAGTAGGAAACTCGACATGCAAATCGAGATATCAACCACCACTCCCGATTCTAACTCCTCTTGTGTGATTCTGTTCAATAGGCTTTATCCACAACTCCTTGCGCTGATTTCAAAGCAGATAGTCTATTCCCTTCACGACCAAGCAACTATCAACTATTCCGTTGCAACTATTCTGTGATTAGAGATCCTCCTTTGGAACTTGGATCCTTTCATTAATAATCCTCACACAAACTTGACAAGGAGGCGAATAATATAAACATATTGAAAATCAAATAGAAGCTCGAAAAAATAGTTAATTGTGACCCTTCGAACTTTTACACTTTTTTTTTACTTTTTTAATACTTTTTTAATACTTTTTTAGTCAAGGCTACTTTCTGTCTACTTTTTTTTCAAACTAAGGCTACTTATTTCAGTAAAGTCATACAAAAAATTGACCTTACTAACAAATTATGTCTCATAACTTATCTGTGCTCGATTAATGCAAAAATATATGCTTGATTAAATCAAAAACTTGATTAAATCAGACGATTTCAAAAATGTTATTAACTGAAAATATTTATCTTTTTGAAAAGTTGTATGTCTCATTTTACAGATAAATTTCCATAGTTTTTTGGGGACGACTGAAAATTCCCGAAAAATAGAATTCCCGACACTGTAAAATTCCCGAATAAATAATTACCGAAAAATAAGATTCCCGGCATTATAAAATTTCCGACAATATAAAATTCCCGACACTAGATAATTCGCGACAGTTTACAAAATTCCCGAAATTAAAATTTCCCGACACTGGAAAATTCCCGACCGAAAATTGACTACTATATAAAATTCCCAACAGTAAGAAATTTCCGACAGTGGGAAATTCCCGAAAAAAAAAATGTTAATAAATAAATAATTTAAATAATAATTTAAAACCTTTTTTTAAAAATTATTCTGTATTTTAAAAATATTTTTCAAACATTTTTAGGTATCTTTTCGGGAATTTTATATTGTCGTAAATTTTCGGTCGGTAATTTTCCATGCAGTGTCAGGAATTTTTAATTTCGGGAATTTTCTAGTGTCGGGAATTTTCTAGTGTCGGGAATTTTAAAATGTCGAGAACTTTATATAGTTTATATTGTCGGAAATTTTACAATGCCGGGAATTTTATTTTTCGGGAATTTTCAGTCGTCTCGTTTTTGTAGGCTATTCAGATATTTTTGGGATTAAAATATTTATTTAATATTTTTTTAACTCAGTTCTTTACATACAGAAATGTATAAAAGTATTATTTTTTACGTTCTTTTTTAAAACGTACTATTTTTATACTACTATGTTTATTTAAAAAACTCATTGTTGTCTGCTTTAAAAAAGTAGTTCGAAGCCTGTAATTATTCAAATTTGACGCCTTTTAATGTGCAAAATGTTTTAAGTGAACAAAAATTAATGTAGCATTTTTTTATGTTTCAGGTAAGTTCAAAATCCTAAATACGCAAAGATTGATAATTGAAACTTCAAGCTGGTGAGTCGTTCATCTTTCGAAAGAAAATTTTCCTTAAGGGCATATTTACCATAAGAGCAAATTTATTTTCCGCAACTTCACGCTCACAATAATAAATATTTTTTGCTAAAACTAGGCCATT
>JAUESH010000008.1:3480501-3511573 GCA_032275165.1 Synergus magnus | reverse complement strand
TTTAAATGTTAAGAAATTCCAAGAGGTTTTGAGGAATTTTTAGAGATTTTTGCGAATTTTAACTTGGATTTCAAGTTAATTTTTAAGGGATTTCAAGAGCTAAATTTTGTTATCATCGGAAAGAAACATCGATTTTTGAATCGATAGATCGAAAGTAAAACATCGATGCAAAAACATCGATTATCGCAAGGTAAACATCGATAGTTCCGATAGTTCCGCATCGATGTTGCACACTAAAGGAAGCTAGGAAGATTCGTTCTTAATGAATTTATGATGCAAGAAAGGTCACGTATTTCCTGTTCTTTCAGTCATAATTTAGAATTTAAATCTTCAAAATCTTATGTAAATCCAAACAACCCTCCAAATATAATATAATGTATACATTATACATTTTTCATATTTCAATTTTTCAAAATGTCTAACATTTTCAACTTTGAAATGCTGATCTCATATTTGGATTACATTCAAGATTGAAATGATAGGCGGTTTGCAACTAGGCGTGCCTACTTACAATAAATTCGAAAGGGTTTATATGTGGTAGGGGGGGGAGGCTTAAGGATGTGGGATCTAAAAGTCTGAGAGGTTGCTCGGTACGGAGTTAAAGTTTTTCGACTTTAATAGGATTACAAGAGGACCATGAGGGAAGAAAAGGGCGAGAGGGAAGCTTTCAAGTTTGGAAAACGAAATACCAGGGTTGAGATCGTTTCCCAAGGTTACTACTTTTCTTGTTTACTCGTGCTAAGAAGTGTCTGCGCATAAATTCCGAGTTTTCCTTGCTGCGCTTACAATCCTCATTCCTCACCCTCTCTGACCTTAGGACATTAGAAACAGTACTTTTTCGCTTTTGTCTTAAAAGCAATACAGAGAAACTGAGAGAGGTAATGGAACTCTCTAAGGTCTGCTTTAATTTCAACAAATTGAAACCATCACTTTTCTATTGAAATTAGAAATCTTGACAAATTCCGGAAATAGAAGTGACTACATCAGTAGTTACCGAAAGCTCTTTTTATAACAGAAGCCTTTTTGTTCTGAAAAACGTGCAAGAGATCGAAGTTCACACTCAAGTGTCTTTTCAAGTTTTATATTCTATATGACAGATATATAGGTATGTAGCTTTTCTAGTTTTTAATGCCAGCGACCTCCATCTTCGAGGACCTATAGAGCACCGATAACAGTGCCAAGAGTCTCCGAGAGGCTTGCCAACCACAAGCACTAAAAAAAATATCATCATAAAGAAGTAAATAGCACTTGCCTATGCCGTTTTACCCGAGCAAGTAAACCTTCAAATGTAAATGCTCATGTGATTCTCTTTTCCGTAAAAACTGTCATTTTTATTATTTTTCACAATCTTCAATATGCACCTCTGATATCACTAGAATAATTAACTGCAGTTGCAATTTTAGCCAATGTATGTAAATCGATCAATAGGGGTGAATGACAATGTTGGCAGTTTCTGAACATCTGCTCCTTACTGAACCGGATGTCCAAGGCCGTAAACTCGAAACGTGTTTCGAAAACTCTCTACTCTGTAAATACATTGCCTCCTATCTGTGGCTACCACGGTTTGCGATTAAATTTGCATTTTATAGGGCCACGTATACCATTAAATTTACAACTATTGCTTTTAGTTAGAAATAAATGAATCATTAGTTGATTTGGCATTATTTTTTATAATCGCTAATTACTTTTATATTCTCTCTGTTCAAGGATATATTCAGTAAGTTTCAATTTTTTCCCTCGAAAAATTGAAGAAAAAAAGTCCCCTCTATTATGAAGGAGAGCTGCTTCTCTTTCTAATAGAATTTTTGTAATTGGTGTGAAAAATTCTGTTTCTTAAATGGCCTTTTGTGAGCTATTAATTAAATTCGAGTGAGTTTTAAGTATCGGATGGAATTACCTGGATGACTCAAACTCTCACGGTCGTTACTCGAAACAGGGTAGACCATCCGGATATCTACTCTCGCTCGTTTTGCATACGCTAAAGTACAGCAGTAGTCTTTTCCTGGCTCTTCCATCAACCAACCACTAGCTAATCTCATGCCCGTTAAACCGCACACCAATGCTCCCACGGGAGGTAACTCTATCCCTTTAGGGAAACATTTCGTTCTTTGCCTCCTCACTTCCTAATGGTACTTTGTATTTTCAAGAATAACTCGAGCGAATTACATTTACCTCTCATCCTGAAGAATACTTCAGCTGATAAACAAAATAGTGATGGAGATCAAAAAGAAAATAGGATTCCCACACTTTTATGAGTTGGTGGCCGCGATGGGATGCTCTCAATAGATCAACACCTGGGATTTTTTTTAAATCTTGAGAGGTAATAAACCTTTAAGAAAATGACATTTAGTCCAACTTTGAAGAGTTAGCTTTTCATTAGCAATAAAGGTTAAGTGGATCTATATTTTGCTATTGTTTGCGAGACTCAATTGTTGGACAAAGGAGGTGCCCATAAAAACGCCATCAAGGGTAGAACACTAAAGGTGTATCAAATATCACTCTATAAGGCACTAGATATTGGATCCTTCGATCAATATTCACCTTTAATTGACTAGTTGACTCTAGCTTTACCCTCAATTTATTATTTTACTTTTACAACAATTGCTCTCAATTGCGGTATTTTCCTTTTGAAGATGGATATTATTTAAGTTCCCTTATCTCCTATATAAATTTTGATATAGATATATTTTTTTCGTTTGATATCCCCTTTAAGTAAACATATTTACTGAATTCACTAAATCTATTCTTTTCCTAAAATTCAAGGACGAGCGCTTATTGATCCAAGGACAAAAGGGTTCCTAACAAAAAACCACCCTAATTTCAGTTCATGATCCCCCGATAAAAGGGACGATGAAATCAGATGGCGGGAAATTTTGGTAACGACAGGGTGTCCAACATACGAGTCTGCTCATTTCTATCGATTTCAGTCGAAGCGCGCATGGCGACGCCGTCGCGGCCACCACCAGTCTTTAATCCATCGCAACGCCCCCGACGTCGTCGTCGGGATGGACTTAGAGGCCCTTCGTCGCTTCGACGTGGTTAGGCCGTACGTTTCTTCTTATCGCTCCGTCCTCTGAAAAATGGGCAAAAATAAAGTACACTTTATTTTATTATTAAAAATCAAGTGCCTGCAGTTATAAACAAATATAAGAGTTAGAAAGTCGAAATTAAATCTTCAAAGTGATCGAAAAATAGTGGCCTATCTTCAAATTCTGTGCCTGTCGTTTAAATTTATAAAAAAGATTATTCAATTAGTAGTTCTAGTGTTAGAATGTTGCCAACTTGAAGGATTTGAGTTATTTGATTGGACAAGGTAGTCACATCCATTGGAAAATAAGGCAGGTGTGTAGGCCTCATGTAAATCTTTAAACCACGCAGCTTTTGCGCGCAGCCACGTAATGTGCGTTTCAAGTTTATTTATGTTTTTTATATATCAATGCATGTTTTTTTATATTTCACAATAGAACTAATTTTTTTCTGGATTATTCAGTGAAAGTTGAATAGTTACAAAAGTGAATTTTAATTTTTATTCAGTTTCTTCTGCCCAATTGAAAAATTATTTTTGAGTTCGTATTTTAATATTTAGGGATAAAGCTGAATAAAAAATAAGATTGTAAACAAATTATAGAAATGATTTCATTAGTTTTACCTCAATGCTATTTTTGTAGAACTCTGAGTTCAAGAGGGACTTTCACTTCCGGCTGGGCAAGGAAACCAAATTACAAGAAACTCCAATGAAATATTTTATTACAATTTATATTCTATATTATTAAAATTCTTTCTTCTAAAGTCAATTTTAAACGGACTTTAAAAAAGATGGATTGCCCATAGTGGTCACTCAGTCGAATATTTACAACCGGAAATTCTCTGGATACATAAAAGTGACACGTATAATAGTAGGACTGGCGTTATTGATTACACCTAATTATATACAAGGTTGTGTACAAAGTAAAATAACACCATTTTTCATGATTCAAGTATTTAGCTCTTTTATATCTCATTTCGTTAATGGCATAATTTAATGAGAAGGAATGTTTATCAGATAAATGTTTATCATCAATATGCGTTGCAATTTGGGTTTGGAGATAATTGCTTTAATGAGTAGATGGTGCGTTTAGTTTATTTTAAGAATTTCATTAATTTCATAGAAGTTATAAAGAAATTTATATCTTTTAAATTGGTATCTTTTGGATAATATCTTGGAAATCCTATTGATATTATTTTCGATATCCCTTGAATATTATCTTGGATAAAGTTCAAACAACCTTAATTATCATCTGACCGAAGTTTGGCCACCCTAGAATTTCTTCTGACCAAAATTCGGGCACCAAATAATTTCAACTGACCGAATTTCGGACACCCTAAAATTGCAACTGACCGAATTTCGAAAGAACAACATTTTTTTGATGAAAAACCAAAATCCCGTATGTGAAAAAATACCGAAAAAATAAGTCCCGAAAATGTTTTTTAACGAATGTAGAAAATTACTGAAATTTCAATTTCCCGAAAATATAAAATTTCTGTTAAAAATTTTAAAAAATTTTGGTGCAATACTAAACACCATTTTTTAAGAGAAATTTTGAATAAACATTTTGAGGAGAAATTTCGAAAAACAGTTTTGAAAAGCAATTTTATAAGAAAAAATTCTGGAGAAAGATTGAACAAAAATTTGAAACAATTTTTTTTAGTTTCGGGAATTTTAATTTTCGGGGATTTGAAAATTCGGGTATTTTACATTTTCGGGATATTGAAGTTTCGGTAATTTTCTATTTCCGGTAATATTATTTTTATTCGGGAACTTGAAATTTCGGGAATTTGAATTTTCGAGAATTATTTTTTCAGTATTTTTTCACAGTCGGAATTTTGGTTTTTCGGCAAAAAGATGTCCCATTTCGAACACTCTACAATTTCAACTGACCGAAATTCGGGTAACTTTCAATTTCAATATTTCGAACTTGCATTAAAAATTATTTTGTCCTTAAAAACAAGAAACTAAATTACTGATGATGCTAGTTAAACAATAAAATAATAAAGCACACATTCGTGCATGGAAATCGACTTGTAATTAAACTGCGCTAATAAGCGATTTATCTGAACATTAATAATCTATTTACGCTATCAATTAGTCGTCCATAAAGTGTATAATTGTCAGGAACAGTTCACGTTTGAAACTGAGCCAGAGCTTCTCTCGAAAGTCATAAATCACAGCATTTCACGGATAATTCTAATGTTCGGTGCTTGATGGGTTTGTCAATTTTTTAAAATAGAACCATTCATGGGTTTCGAAGGCAAAGGTGATAAGAGGAAGTTGGAAGGAAAAGGCAGGTGTTAGGAGGGGGGATGGAGTTAAAGAGTTTGAAGTGCCAGTCACGGACATTGAGTAGTCAATTAAGCATGAAATCATGTATCCAGTGTTACTATCGATATAAATATTCCATGAACGAAGAGGGAACAATTACTAGTCCTTCATATCAACCTGTTTCTGTCTACTTTCATGCGATGCATTCTGATTGTTTGATTAACAATTCCATACCTCAAGGCACTGCTACTTTTTACAAGGATTTTACTCCCAATCTAATTTAGTTATTTTGGATTTACAATGTCACGTTGTCTAGCGGACCGGGAATTTTTTGTATTTTATTGAAAAATCGACTTTTTTTATACTTCTACTTTTTATATTATGTTAAAATTTATATTTATATGTATATGTTGACTTTCAAAAATCACAAAAAGATATCTATAAATTGGTCGGAGGAAAAAAAAATTTGACCGGGAAAAAACCGGAAATTTCAAATTACCTGATCACTAGACACCCTGGATTTTTAATTACATTTTTTTATTTAAAAAATAAATTTTTTATTCTTCGACAATGAAGCAAGTCGAGAATTGCTGGCTTTTTGTTAGGTAAAAGTAGGCGAGGCTTAGAGTAGAGAATGAGGGCGTCTTTCGAGTGGTCGAAAATAGGGTGGAAGCCGTGAAAATAGGGGTTGCTAGGAGAAGCCCGCGGCTTGTCGCTTGCACGAATTCACGAGGTATTATACACTGAAGTGAGTCAAGGGTCCTTGTGCCTTGTGCCCATGAGGACTCTAGGAATAGTTCAAATTTCAATGAAAGCCTTAATTAACATGTTAATTTTCTGCTCACCCCCATTCTGGAGAGACCCTTTTGAATTCCGAGTCCAAGTAACATATCACGACTCTCAAACCACTGTCCTTGGATTTCCCCTGATATTTCTCCTTCAAGTCGAATTTATAGTCCTCCGAAAATAATTTCTCGAAAATTTATACAACGATCGAAAATTAATCCTTTGGAAATTTATTCACCCTGTTGAAATTTACTCGACGTTTTTAATCAGCCCCAAAAGAGTCTCTTAGGAGACTCGAACTTTGTCCAATTCGCTGAGTTTCTTTTATTTGGTTTTTTAATTTTTGGAATTATGTTTTATTACAGAGAAGTGAGGACCGTAGTGCTGAATAAGGGCTCCTCGGGGCTGGGATTTAATATTGTGGGTGGAGAGGATGGAGAGGGAATTTTCATATCCTTCATCCTAGCTGGCGGCCCAGCCGATCTCAGTGGTGAGCTTCGACGTGGTGACCAGATTCTCAGCGTCAATGGCGTCAACCTCAGGACCGCCACCCACGAGGAGGCTGCGGCTGCCCTCAAGGTAAATTAAGAAAATCTAATTAATCTGCCTTTTAAGTGGCCCAAACCACTCCAAGCATCCCTGAGTCAACTTTCATTTAACGCTTCAAAAATTCTTTTCATACCAATTTGAATGTCTTCCTACTTTTTCATTAAACAAAGCATCTAAATATAAATCTGTTATATTTTAAATTAATATATTTCAAGGAATATTTAGAAGAAAACAATTTTAGTTTTGTTCTTTTATCGATTATAATATACGATTTGTATTTGTTTCGCAATTTGGGTGCCACTGAAGAAGACTATTAAAAATATTTTCAGCACAGTTCTTGATTCAGGTCAATCGATTCACTAAAAAAACGTCCCAACAGTTCGTTAAACAAGCTAAGATATTTAGAGCATAAAAATTGATTGCTCAATGCTCACTCATTCAAAAAAAAAAGAATAATTTTTTCCAAAATGGGGAAAAAAACATAAAATATAGAATATATAAAATAATAAATGAATGTTGTTGTATTTACCGTCTGAAATGCAGAAAGGTTGTAAATTGCTCGAGAGGTTTGAGTAATATATAAAAGCTTGATGGTCAACGTTAAACGTAATGTAGAACCCGCCCTAACCGGATCAAGATAAAACCTTTCTGCAACAAGTAGGCGTGCAACAAGTGAGATTTATGTAATCTAAGATAGGAGAGTAAAAAAGGGATTCAGAATTATAAATTATCAATTTTCACTATTATCAATTGTGGAATTAGAGCTTGGATTATTTTTTAACTAAATGAACGTTCAATTCTAATGTTTGAATTTTTTTTTTATTTTCAGGGAACTGGTCAGACAGTGACGATTGTAGTTCAGTACAAACCAGAGGATTACAACAGATTCGAGGCGAAGATCCACAATCTTAAACAACAAATTTCCCAGCAGAATATGATGACAGGCACCCTCATGAGGACCTCACAGAAGAAATCACTTTACGTTAGGTAAAATAGACATATTTCTTACAATTATCAAAACTGAAGTCAACTTCTGAAGTCTTAAATGAATTTCGTTCCGAATCCTGATAGAAGATCATTGTTCAAAGTAAAATCCTTTGCTACATTCTCACTATTGTATGGTTACTCATATCAGCAGTTCACTTTCATCTTCAGATGAATAGTGAATACCAGTTCAGAGATGAAAAGAGAACACAAGTGTCCTGCATCTGCTATCAATGGTCCTTGATTAGAAAATGACTAAACTTCCGGAAAGAGAGTCAAAGACTCAAAGTGAAGTTGAAATAGATTGAACGACAGAGAAGTCGGTTAGACTGTAGAATTGAGAGCCTTTGTCTCTTTTTGTCTCAGTTATTGATGAAACATTTCGTAGATTAAAATCAATCCGGCGTTTATTCTCAATTTATCCGATAATAATTTCTTTCTAGGGCACTTTTTGACTACGATCCTAACAAGGATGATGGGCTACCAAGTCGTGGCCTTGCCTTCCGGTATGGAGAAATCCTTCACGTCACGAACGCCAGTGACGATGAGTGGTGGCAAGCCAGGAGAGTCACTCCTCAGGGCGAAGAAGAAGGTCTGGGAATTATCCCTTCTCGTAGACGATGGGAACGCAAGCAACGTGCCAGGGATCGTTCCGTAAAGTTCCAGGGTCACATGCCTGTTATAATGGACAAGGTATTTTCCTCAGCCAAACTTTAAAATATTCTGGACATCCTAAAACTTTCCGAAGTTCTTAAGGAATCCCGACAATTTCAGTTGGCAAAGTTCTCATAATTCTAGAACAATTTTAATTAAACTAGCTTTAGTTAAAATTAGTGAAACCCTTAAAATTTCACCTGGAATATTGCTGGGAGATGTAACAGGAATGTAAAATAGTTTAGATTCCATAAAATAGAATGAAACCTAATTTTTTATTCTTCTTTACAGCAATCGACACTCGATAGGAAAAAGAAAAACTTTTCCTTCAGCAGAAAATTCCCCTTCATGAAAAGTAAAGACGACAAATCCGAAGACGGTTCCGATCAAGAACGTGAGTATCAGAAAACATTAAAAATCCACCTGCACGAATGGAGCATGTTCGGACTCATGTTACATGTATCGCCACTTATTTTGCAACTCGTTTTAAGCCCCTCTTTCTTCCCCTTAAAAATGATAATTTTTTAAACCTTCATTTAATTTTGTCTTGTATTCATTCCAGAAAGTAACTGATGTCATTTGATGATTGACGATTCGATAGCAAATATTATATAAATTTACTTTGACTTTTTTTATCGACACGAGACCTGATTCTCGATTTCATCCTCATTTTTACATTCTATACGTTTTTACATTCATTATTCTTCAATTCATTGAATCACGACACCAAAGTTGTTTGAAACACTTTTAAACTGATTGAGAGTCACCCTTATTGCTTTACTAATTGTCTTTGGGAGTAAAAACTTTCTCTTCCATGTTGATCAAAGTTTGATAATTATCAAAAATCGAGCCAGGTCCGAGTCAGTCCCGAATGAGCTTTTGTGTTTATATGTGTAACGTGACATGTGTTTTGTTTGCCTGCTTGTGTAGGGTCGCCCACAACACCTGAGAATGAAAACGATCCCACTCGTAAGTATTATGTACAAAACAAACTTGATCCTTAACAATTAGGCTTTTGCACTCATTTGAAGATAGAATGAGGAGCTCAGTTCCAAAGCTCTTTCGTCTATTATTTTAAAATTATCTTATGGAACTGAGCTCCTAAAATATTCACAGGATAATGATTGGCATCCTCAAAATATCTAACAATGTTCTATTTCTCCATGGGTCTCAAAGTTTAAATATTAACACGGATTTCCTGCTTGCTCCTTTGCGTACAACCTCACTTGATTAAACCTGCCATCTAAACTTTACCTAGTTCGCCCTAACAAGCTTATTTTATGGTATCTGTAACAATAAACCCTTGTCGTAGCTTTTCCCTCAGCTTGCTCTATAACCCCAAGTTCCAACTCAACATTCAACTTTCAACAACAGCTAGTTTCGACGAACTCGAACTTGACAATGTGGACTATTGTTCATTGCAACGATACGAGTATAGATTTGAACTAGAATGCGGATTCAGTTACGAAATTATCTACTTTCAAGTGACATAAAGCCCATTGTATGCATTTTAACAACCCCTAACAATAACCGACAGGGTTTTGTTTCAGATTCGAAAAGCACTGATTCGCTTCGATTCCTTTCAAACTTTTTGTAACTAGAGAAAGTCAATTGTGTAGCCGAGACACAGACTCACATTTTCATCCAATTAGGAGTCGCTTTTTCAAAATAAAATTTATCAACTTGGTAAATTTGTAAAGCGTATAAATTAATTTTTATTCTTAATCTCTCGGAAAACTGAAATTATGTTCTACTCGCCAAACAAAGTAGAGATAGCGTTCCTGAAAAATTAGCATGCAAACAATTTTCATCAATTTTCCAGTATGAAGTATCGGTATCCAATTTCCAATACCACAAACGCCTTTTATTGCTTCCCAATTGCCTATTCTCCAATATTCTCTTTTGATAAAAATAACACTCGAGCTCTTCTCTCCCTTGAGAAATAATTCGAGATAAATAAATGGTTCGATCTCTGACTTGTTATAAGGATTCCAACAAATAAGTTTTTTTTTTCTATTATTTTTGTTATATACTTTTTGCTACCAGAACTCTTTTAACGATTTTAGATTCAAATAAGCAATCAGTATGAATGTAATTTTGATGGTAGATTCGACTCCTGAGAATTGGAATTTCCAATTAGCTCGTCCACAAATATTCGCTCTTATTTTACGAAAAACCACTGATTCTTGGTTGAGCTTAATTGATTGTAGCGATACAGCTTGTTTGCCACGAATATTAAAATATAAACTTATTATGTTCTAGAATTTATGCTGTGCTACACTCAGGATGACACTAACGCTGAAGGTAATCACTTCTTTCATTCATTATGGACCTTCTCTGTTATTCTAAATTTTAAAAATAACTTCCTGCATCAATTGAGTCTTATAAGACTATTTGAAGTCTTTCAAATTACCACCGAATTTCCTGTGAATTTCCACTTTGATTTCCAAGTGGATTTTTTCACCTGGTTAAACTTAGTTTTATGGGACAGAACCAATCATCATTCATCATGCTTGCCTTTCAACGAGTTTCTCCTTTATTTATTTAAGATTTGTCTTCCGCCACAGGCAGTAAAGAAATTTTGTATCGTGTTGAACTGCCTTATATGGAGGAACTGACTTTAGTTTATCTGGAAAAGGAGGGTGTTGAGGATAATGAGGAGCTTAGTAAGTCAATGTGTGCACCGGAGTGAAAAGACCCGTCAAACTAATATTGTAAAAGTGTCAACCCCTTACGTGTTATGCGTAACGCCCTCTTCCTTTTTTTTTAATTTTAATTTTTATTTTTATACGCTCGACGCTTCGCGCAAATAAGACAGTTGCGACTGCTTGCTTTCTCTTTATTTGCACTTGTCCGGCTCTAACATTCTCTCCGTATATATGGAGAATGTTTCCAAATCGCCCTAAGGATCGAGATTTCTTTTAATCCCTTCTGATCCCATTTTTATGATTCATTCTATTTTTTATTTTCTCGTAATCAAATTTTTAATCTTCTACGTTAGATGGATTTGAAATAAATGAAGTTGCACAAATTAGGATTAAATTATGACTCGTCCTCTGGAAAATGAAATTGCAGTTTTATGAATAGTGAAGTAATCCTTAAACACATAAAATCTAATGATAAGAAAACTGTAGAGCCTTCAAAGGAGGAAACTAGGGAGATGAAAAATGAAGAATTTTTTTTTTTTCGTGAGGCTTGTAGATTAAAATTCCTGACCAATTTGTCCAACAACAGTCTCTAATACGACTGGAAGTTATATTTTAATATTTCCTTGTGTTAACACGATGCAGAGTTTGTTTGTAGATTGTAAGTTTTTTTTCTAATTTGTGAGAGAGGATCTAATTTAAATTTTATTGTTGATGCAGGTAGCGAAGAAAACGTCTTGTCTTACGAAGCTGTTCAACAACTTGGTATCCAATATACGCGTCCAGTTATCATCTTGGGCCCACTTAAGGATCGAATCAGCGACGACCTCATTGCTGAATTTCCTGATAAATTCGGAAGTTGCGTTCCTCGTGAGTTGAAATTTTCTTGAAATATTTCTTCAACCAATTGGAAGCTTCAACTTTTGAAGATTGCTAGAGCTTTATTTTCAATATCAATTTCTTCAAATTAAATTGAGAATTATTTTTTTTTTTTCAGATACAACAAGGAGTAAAAGGGAATACGAAGTAGATGGCCGAGATTATTATTTCGCAGCTTCAAGGGAACAAATGGAGAGGGACATTCAAAATCACCTATTTATTGAAGCGGGACAGTATAATGACAACCTTTATGGAACTTCGGTGGCTTCTGTTCGAGAAGTAGCTGAGAAGGTATAATTAATTTGTCTATTTAAATAATCTTTTAAAAAATCGACGATTCGCTAACAGGTTTTTTTTGTTTTTTTCTCAGGGCAAACATTGTATTCTTGACGTAAGCGGAAATGCTATCAAGAGGTTACACATTGCACAAATATACCCCATCGCCATTCTTATTAAGCCCAAATCTGTAGAATCAGTCATGTAAGTTTCTTATTTTTACTTTTATAAAGATCCGTTCAAAACGTTGATAATCAAATTTCCAACTCACGGAAAATCTATTTACAGGGAAATGAATAAGAGGATGACTGAGGAAAAAGCGAAAAAAGACTACGAGCTTACACTCAAAATGGAGCAAGAATTTGGCGAATACCTAACTGGTAAGAAAATATATTTACATGAAAAAATCTATAATTAAAAAAAAAAGTTCTATAAATTCAATATATTTAAACTAAAATTGTGATTTCAGCTATCGTACAAGGAGACACTCCAGAGGACATCTACGTGAAAATAAAGGAAGTGATCGCGGAACAGTCAGGGCCAAACATTTGGGTACCATGCCGGGATCAGCAACTGTGACGTTCTGCCCCCGACAATAACACAGGTCCCAACGCTTGGACATTACCTCCAAGGCGTGAAGATTAATTGCTCCCATTGACACAATTAAGCAAGCCCTCTATCGCCTTTCCCTCTACCTAAGTAGCACAATATTAAGACGCGCGTGCAAGACTTGCCGAATATTCGCACAGAGACTCAACAAATTGTCACGCGGAATTCTGGCTTGAGAAAAAAATGGAGAAAAGAGAAGAACAAATATCTCACTAAGCACATAAAAGCGTATAATGTATGATATGCCCTCGAAAATGTTAATCACTATATCGAGTTGTGAGAATCATGAACCATAATCGTATTTTGCTGAATGTTCGACCGATGTAGTCTTTTTCTCCACTTATTCATTTTAGCATGAATTGCAACCCAATGAAATTTCCATTTTCTAGACACTATTTAAAATTTGATTTTACTTTTTCGATGATTTTAACCCTTGACCTCGAATCATTTATTTCTATCAATTTTACAAACTGGTCTATGATTCGCTAAAATGTTTTTTATTGTATATGTATCGGTTATTTTGAGTGATGTAGGACGGTATTTTTAAACTGTATGTACTTAATTGCATTAAGGCGAGTATAATTCTGGATAGGAATGAGGTGTAGTTCGATAAAAAAAAAGGGTCGATCTCACGACGATTATTGATCTTGAAGATTACTGGTCGCAATGATTATTGATCGTGAAGATTAATGTTGCGAATCGGATGTGTTACTTGACGATCTTATCAGACCTCACAGGACAAATCTCTAGAGCTAGGATAGCGATATATAATGTTTTGTACAGCTAGATGACTAAGCCAGTAATGGGTTATGTGCAACATTATATAGAGAAAAGAAGAACACTATTGTAATTTGAATATTACTACTAAATTATTACAATGATTATTATATAATTGCTATGATAGTAGATAAATATTACTGTAAATATCTATGCCTGTAATCGAGACGTAGAGAAGACGTCGAACGTAAGCCACGAATGTTATGCGTAGGCCTCGGTTGTATTTCTAGGAATCTTTTCGCGATCAGTACAATGTCCCTTCTTATAAAATCCGTGAACGAGATAAAAAATAAATACGAACGAACTCGAACGAGAAACAAAAAATTGGACCTGTTCTAATACAGATGAACTGTACTTATCGGTCGCGGAATCGATGTAATTAAAACGGTATAAAGATTCAATAGATTTTTAGATAAGGACGTTGACGAAGATGATATTATGACAATGATGAAGGTGGCGAAGATTTTTTGTCGATTTAATTGTAACATATAAGTGATGATACATACCGGGTAGGAATTATAATTTGTATCATCGGTCTGTGCGCTGTAAGCTAAATTCGTCTAGCATCATTGTACACAGTTGCCTTTTGAGACGCGATTAAAAGCGCGTCGATCTTTTTATTTTTCTTCGTACGCTTAGGGTTTCTGAGTCGATGCGAGCGGATAGAAGAAGTCACGTGCACACACCGTCGATTTATTTTATGTACGATGATTTTTGAGTTTATTTTTATTCATTGATCAGAAGAGAAAAAGCAGTCGGCTAGAGAAAAAAGCTCGAAGAGAATTGAAGATGAAACCATGTATGGCAGTAATTTAGATCGTGCCTGAATTTATAAGGCCCCAGGGTTCAACCGAGTAATATATATGGTGTGTTTCTTTCTCCGTACAGAGGAACGTATTAAAAAGAAAATCTATTACAGACACCTATTATACATCTCTATAGTCTATTTAAAAATATTACTTATTGAATTATCAATCTCATGTTCACCTTGTTTCATCGTTTTTAAATAGTTAATAAACGTTTTACCAATTTTATGCATTTGTGTCCCATTTCTTTCAAGGCCTCTTCTTTAACTGCCAAAAATTTCACAATTTGATGTTGATGTATTTCAAAATAATGTTTCTAAAATTAATTGAAGTTTCCTTAAGTAACTGAAGTATTTTAAATCATTTTAAACAAGTTATCAAAGTTTTCTGAAGATTCTGAAGAAAATGAAGGCTCCATAAATCTTAGAAGTATTGATTTCTTTTACAAATACCAAATGCGAATTCTATTTCTTTGTTTGAAGTTCCCGCCATACATTTTTTTTTCTTAAGCGCATGCGCATAGTTTCTAACCTACAAACCACCTTATCTTCTTGTCAGTCAGGATCGTCAGGATGTATAATTTTTGCTTGTTTTTGCTCTGAAATAGTTAATATGAAATGCTGAATGTTATGTTCGTCTGTTATAAATGTTATTGTGTGTCTCAAAAATATTTTGATTGACATAAAAATTGCTTATGTCGTACCAAATTAAAATTATTAAGTTTTAGGATCATCAAGAACTATAGCCAAAATTTGTGCTAATAGTGTAAGTATATTAATATTCAACTTATACTTAAATATTGAAACTTAATTTATAACAGGATACCAATACTAAAAATTAGACTGAGTGACTTTAGGAATTAATTTTCAATTTTTGTGTATACTTGTTGGCATATTTTAATATTTTAAAAACTTTGGGATCATTATTTCTTTTGCCAACTATTTCGATCACGCTTTACGACTTCCAAGAATGGATACTAATTTATTTAATATTTCCAGGTTCCAAAATGAACAAAACGCCGGTTTCAATTTTGCAAGAGATGATGATGAAGGGGAAAATGGTTCCCAACTACGAATTGACTTATGATGGCGGAGGAACACATGATAATACATTTATCTATCAAGTTTCTTGTGATGGATTAGTGGCAGTCGGCAAGGGTCGTTGTAAAAAAGATGCCAAGCACGAGGCTGCAAAATCAATGTTGGAAAGAATCGCAGCACAGAGAGCTTATCCTCAATTACCAGCGTCACCAGCACCTTCCCCCATAAAAAAGCCGCTGCCAACGGCAGTGCCAGTTTCTCCTAAGAGAGCACCGAATGTGCCATTTTTAAACGCCGTTGGAGCCTTGACAGTTAGTAAAAATCAAACAAAATTGTTTTTGGGAACCAACAATTAGCCCTAGTTAAAATAAATGTAATTGAAGCGACAAGGATTTCTTGCTCAGGCCAAGAAGGCTTGAAATTTTTCACACAACTACATTTGCTTGTTGTTTTCACTAAATTGGAACTATATTTATATATTATATATTTATTCTCTTAATTTGCAGGCATTATGCTGCGAGAACAACCTTCAAGCACCGGAATATGAAGAAGTTAGCGATATCGGTCCTCCTCACGCTAGAATTTTCACCATCAGATGCCGCGTCTCCACATTCACGGAAGAAGGCGTCGCTACAACAAAGAAACAGGCCAAGCACGAAGCTGCAAGAAAAATGTTGGAGAAAATTCAAGACGTCGTAGATTTACCAAACTCAGATGGTGTCGATTCGATCAACGAAGAAGAAAGATTAAATCAATTGCTCGCGAACCAAAAGGTCTTGGATCTACATTCAGCTCTTACCAAAATGCCCCCGAGGAAAATAAACTTGGGGATCAAACTGGAAAAATATCATCTTTATTTAAAGAAGAGTTTGAGCGAGAGTGGAGCTCTTGATTCTTTAATTAACAATCTGAACGATTTGAACGAGTTTATGAATGCAGCAGGGAACGACGTTACAGAAGAAGTTGTAGAAGATGCGAGGCAAAAATTTATTGACGTTGTAAAGTCTTTGAATATGAACTACTTTAGAAGGAATTTGGAAACGATTTCTTCGAAGAGGTGTCTCGTGATAGTCCAGATTTCTACGAATCCTGATATTGTGGAAATTGGTGTAGCGAAGTTAGAACACCAGGCTGAATGGGACGGTATGAAGAAAATTTTTAATGTTTTATTGATTTTGTTATCGTGAAACAACAACTGAATATTCATTTCCCTTCAAGGTTGGTCCTTAAGGGTGTTGGGTTCAAGTTCTAATATCAAAGTCCAATCCTCTTTATTTAACTTAATGAGTATTAAAATTAGATATATAGCGAAAAGATTTTTTCTCTAACTCCTGTTTGTCTAAAAAGTAGAATTTGAAATCGAACATTATAATTTAATCGATACATTTTATGCAAAATTTATTAACATTAGACATTTTTCTTTTCTGTGCGCATACCCTTAAGAAAGTAATATATTAGTAATTAGTGTGTTTGTTTATTAAATTGAATGGTTGGTTATTGATAGGGTACTCTAGTGTAATTATAAAGTAAATAAGGTTTGGCTGATATATGACTTCAATCATTGTGAAAAATCATTATTTAAGTATATTATTTTGTTATAAAATAATTAATTTGTGTATGCAAACACTGCGTTTCTTAAATAGTATTAAATGTAAGTCGCCTGACTGCCTAATGAATTTGATCGTAAAGTAACGAAGCTTACGTTCTAGAAATTTTATGTAAATTCAAAGAGCCTAAATAACATGAGGCCTTAAACTAACTGTTCCTTTATGCTGATACAATTATTAGATATCAAATATCAAAATAAAGGGTCATAGTGAAGACTATTATTTTCTCTACTTAAAGACTTTATTTAATATCACATAACAATGCTACGCCTCTTAGCGTCCAATGCCTCGGATTGTGATCCGTTTCAAAATCAATCGACCCTACATATTTTTGATCTGTCCTTTGAGGTTTTCTGTAAATTGGACATTCGTACAATTTCGGATCTTTACCAGCTGTTGTGTTAATCGCATAAATGTAAATTACTGGCATCTGTTCGTAAAGTACTTTCGGTTTACTTTCGACGAGTTTTCCACTTTTTCGGTCCAAAGAAGCGCCCTCGAGAAATAATCCGTGAACGTAAACTCCTTCTTGTGGCTGTTCCTTAATTTCTTCTTTATTATATCGTGTGATAAGGTTTTGAAGAACTACCGAATCTAACGCCCAGCCCTTATGTGCTCTCGTTACTTCCTAAAAATAATATTTTTAAAAAATATTACAAATTTTACAAATTTTTGTCACCGATGACCAATAGTTTCACAATTAACAATTTCGTATGCTAACCTGACGCATTGCCGTTAAAAATCCTTGAGGATTAAAAAATCCCGTCATCCAGAAAGCAGTTGGTCTTCCATTATTGCACCATTGTCTAAATTGCCAATCCCTCTCCAACAACTCTGTATACCAAAAACCCAAGGTTGCTGACTCCCAAGAAATTTTCGACCACTTGTCAGGAATTCTAGCATCGTACATTGCATCTAAAGAGGTCCGCAAATTCTGACTCATCACTATCGTACCATCAATAGCTAATCTTAGATTCGTCAAGGTCGATTGCACCTCTTTGATAACTTTCATGATCCTGAAAATTACAGTCCAGTTAGCTGATCAGTACTCTTCAGTCAAGGATGCTTTATTATTTTAATACCTGTCTATTTCCTGCCGTAAGAAGATGTTCATCGGTAGCAAAGGTCCCATTCTCTGAAGAGCCTCTTTGACTTCAAAAGAATTGTACTGTTTCGGTAATTTAGCCAACATATCATCAGCCAGTCTATAAACAATACTTTCCCTAGTTTCACCTCCTTGAGCCCCACCTTCTTTGGGTTGGACACTCAGAATCGTATCCAAGATACCTTTTGCTGTGTTTATCTGATAAGTTATATCTGCATTTGGATGCAGCCCAAAAACCTCCGGCGTATCATTCCCTGGGAGATTATTTATGTAATCAACATAGCCCTGGAGATTTCGAGTTTGGGGGACTTTGTAGCCTCTGTAAAACTCAAATCCTGGACGGAGTAGTACATCGCAAAACCAAACGTGAGTGAAGGTTGTTAGGAGGCGTTTATCGAAGTCGTCTGTGACTCTTCCCCCGTATTGGACCTTAACAGATATGAGATAACTTTGTGAATTGTATAAATGCTTAATTTCAAATCTTAATTTAATCTTAATCTTAATTTCAATTACTTCTCCCAACATGTAGCAGACAGTAGGCCAAGAAACTCCCTTCTTGGGATCCATGTCATCCAAATGATTCTGGATAAACTGGACAGAAGCAGCAAAATCAGCTTGGTTGAATTCGTAAGGTACGTTCCAACCAAGTGGACCAAACTTTCTTCTTTCTTGTACAACAGTATGCAAAAAGGCAACAGCATAAAGAAGAGGAGGCCATTGCGGTTGAGTACTATAGTCTAGAGTATCTTGAGTAACTCCCTGATAAGTTCTTTTCAAACTGGCTCTTATACCCTGTGGTGGCTCATTTGTAAACTTGATAGCCATCTGAAATTAGCCCAAGCTGATAAAAAACCATCTTCAGAATATAACACCATATCTTAATATTCCAGACCTGCAACAATCCAATTGGAAACTGTGGATGAACTTCAGTAGTCATCCAAAGCCTGAAGGATTCGTGAATGGTGTCAGTTTCGACGAGAGCATCCATCGCTTCAGTACAGAAGGGAAGCGATAAGTGAATATTTTGCAAGAGGACCCAACCACCTTCGTTCATCGCATCATTGATCATCCGCCTCGCATGATATTCTTGACCTTGACCCATGGAGACTGATCTCAACTCTGCAAAAGATTTCACAATAAAATGTCTTCTTCAGTTTATTCTCTATCAAGCAATTACTGTACTCACGAACTGCTTTCTGTTTAGCCAAAACAGTGATCTGAGGACTCGGATCCGACCCGATTGATAAAATACAAATAAGAGGAGTTCGTGGTTCAGATTCAAGCCATGTGGCCTCCAAATCTAGAATTTTCGCCTCGCCATATTCTTTGCCTAAGGATTCTATAACGTATTTCTTAGCTTGAGAAAGAGTTCGATCTGGACTCCAGGATCTAATCATCAAAAGCTTTCGGAATACATCCAAACTCTTCTGATATCCACAAGGAAGATCCTCCTCTTCTGGTTTTTCCTTCTCGTACCAGTGTCGCCATTCCTTCTCGCTAAACTCAATCTTGGTTAGCACTTCGGAAAAGACGTCCAATTTGCTAATTTCTACGAGGTTCAGCCACGTGATGTCCAGGATCCATCTGAAGGGTTTTGGGGCTACTGCATTCAGATCCAGAGAAGCTCCACCTTTAATGAAGGCCATGAACTCTGAATGAGAAATGATACCACGATGACAGTCTATTTTCATCGCAAGCATCAGAGTAAATAGGGATTTGTGTCTTTCGTAAAGACTTCTTAAGGTAAATGCCCAAACTTCATAAGTTAGATGGCGCAATATGATGTCTATTCGTTCACTGGTTATGGAACTTTTTGTGGATTTTGTTATAGAATTGTCAAAGATGGTGAGGAACTGTTTCAAAGAATTCTGATACATGGCATTTACGTTACTCATTTCAACGATCAGGAAGTAGAGGATCGAACCTCGAGCAGCGACTGCTCTGAACTCTTCTCTAGCGACTGTGATTTTCTTCTCAGTTAAAGCAGAAACCTGAAGTTTTTCATTGACTGACTCAGCTGTGGATTTGGTTTCTTGCAAAACATTTATCAAAGCTTCGTCATCAACTAGAGAGCCTTCTGATGAAGTCAGCCTGTGGAGTAAAGTACTCTCAAGTTCCTTCATGGATCTCTGATTGGTCATCACTGATTCGAATAGGGCCACTCTTTCAGCTTCCAAATCGGACTTTTCCATCAGTATCACTCGTCCCAGAAGCTGATCCTCCAACCCTTGCATGGTCACAGTAAAATCAATAATAGAAGTCTTCGCTGATATTTCTGGACTGTAAGCTGGATTCGGAAGTTTTGTAGTGATGTAAAGCATAAATCCAGGCATAACATCGCATTCCTTGTCGCCAACTATGACCTTTTCGATGGATCCAGATTTGATAAAGTTTTTTTCGAGAACGTTGTCAATGACAGGATCTAATTCCTCTGCAACGTCTTCTATTAGAAGAGGTCTACCTAAAGACAAGCTATCTTCTAAGTGAGTTCGGAAGTACTTATGATTGAGTGAAGTGATTTGCAGCTCGTTAGCAGACTCTTTATTTTTCACCCACATCTTTCCTTGATTTTGAGGATCAACTAGCAAAGGATAAGATGAGGATTTCGTTACTATGAGAGCATTTTGAACCGATAGTTCGTCATTTGGTAAACCCTGGAGGGTCCACTCAGAAACAGTAGCTGAGTCGACCAACATGTTTGTTATATTCAGGTTCAAAGTGAAAGGAATCGTCCTAGTGGTGAGGATCTCCATCCATGAAGTGACTAAACCAGCTCTGTACTGTTGATTATAAGGTCCACAATAGGATAGAAAACCAGTCGCTAAGAGAACATCTCCTACTAATCGACCTAATTGAACCTTGAATTCCTTGCTCTGTTCAGTCCATCTTATCTTCTCCCCACCTAATCCATTGATCAGAGCAGTTGCAGCCGTCATCTTTCGAAGACAAACGTTTGCTGCTTCTGTCAACCTTTGCTTTTCTGAAACTGCTGAATCATACTGTTGCTTAACAGCCTGCAAAGCCATTTCTCTTTCCGATAACTCTCTTTCAGCATCTGCTAAATCATCCATAGCTATCTTCAATCTAGCTTCCTGAAGTGTTAGGTTTGCTTTTAAAGGAAGAACTTCCTTGTTCACTGAATGGAAGAATGCCATGGCTTTTGTCCAGGAAAGCAAACCAGCCACGTCACCACAAACACGTCTTGCCATTTCCATATTGTAATCCTCCATTTTAAAATAGGGTTGTAGAAACTCCACCATTTCGTTGTTGATGATGTCCTTTGGGTAGTTTTGTAGCTGAAGCAAAAACGTCGCGCTGGCCATCATTTTCAAAGATTCTGCCCAAGATGGCTTTGGACACTGTGCTGTAGGGTCTGGCACAACTGAACCAATTTTCCTTTGGAAAAGGATGAGGACGCAGTCCATGATTCGCATGATTAGATGAGGAGGCCTACCCAGTTTTCGAACTGTTGCTATGTGAGCTGGTTTAATAGTGTTTAGAGCAGCTTCAGCTTCTTCCAAAGCTGGCTTAGCAGCTTCCAGTTTCTGTTCAGCTATAGCCTTCTCATCTGCTATACAGGCCACAAGCTGCTCAGCCTTTTCCTTCACCTTCTGCACCTGGTTCTTGAAAGTCTCAGCTTGCATCGCTCTTTCAGTGACTTCTAACAAAACAGACTCTGCTTTTTCTGAAGCTTGAACAAGTTCCTGTTCCATGACTGCCAAGTCTCTTTTTAATAATTCCACCGATATGGAAGCTTCTTCTAACTTTGCTAATCCGATGTCCATTCTTTTGGCTCCTTCTCCCAACTCGTGTTGCTTCATATGGTAGATGTTTTTGTATCCTCCAATGAAGTTTAAGTACGACTTGGGAGTTACATGTGTGGCTCTTCGAAATCTTTGGAAATACTCAGTTGAGGTTTTAGCAACAACATCTTGTATTGAACCAAGAGCATTGACCAGTTGGGCTTTAACGTCAGCTGTACAAGCAATTTCAAAATCATGAAGGAAATGATGTGCCACCAAAATCAGAGCATCGCGAGGCCATGGTTGAAACCAGTCTATCGTGCAACCGGAAATAAGGGCTGGAAATCTTTGAGCCCTGTTTCTAAATTTCTCCCCTACTGGGGAAAAACAAAATACAACGTGGAGATTCTGGCAGGTCCTCTGCAAGAAGTGCTCCATGACAATTTCATTATTCAGTGTCTTTTTGGGATTCTCGCGTTTTAAGGATGGCGTGAGTTCAGAAATGATCTCAGCCTGTTCATCTCTAGTGAAGAGGTTGCTGATGACACCGGAACTCAAGATGTTGTTTAAGTACTCTAAAAATCCTTCCTCTTTTATATCCAAGTCTGTGAAGATGAACGTTGTTCCCTTGCCTTGTCCTCCACAAGTTCGGTAAAGAAACTTAAGATCTTCTAGGAAATTGGCGACGTTGTACGACCTCGTTAGGGTAATTTGGAATGTCTTATAACCAGCAATGAATGAAGAAAGCTTCGTCAAGCTTTGTTTTCCAGATCCACCGACGCCTACCAGCATCACGTTTCCTCTGGGATGTCGAATCACTCTTGAAATTTTTACAAGATGGAGCATAGCATCTGGGAAGAAGACAAGATCCATGCCTGATCCTCTTTGCATTTCATTGAATTGGGAGAGGAACATTTCTAATCTGTCTCTTAGCACCTGGTCATCATAAACTGGTTCGTAGACTTTTGGAAGTTCCATGTCTGCATCTTCTCCTTCCTCTCCTGTTGGCTCTGGAGCATCTCTGAAATTAAAGAAATTAATTGAAAGACAATTAATTCGAATATTACTATCAATTCTCGATTAAAACAACATACCTCATAAAATCTACAAAAGCAGGATTCGGACCAATCATTCCAACATAAGATTCCCCTAAATTGTCTTTGACAACTTGAATCAGTTCTTTATCAAACCAATTCTTATCTCCTATCAAAGTGAACCTATCACTGAAAACTCTCGTGCACTCATGCTTCCAAAGTAACATTAAGATGCTCTCCTTTTCAATAACTGTTGATAGTGTCCCAACCATTCCTTGCCAGATTCTTGACAAGTCTCTCAAGCTGAAAACATAATGAAACTTTGCAGGAGTTGGCAACAAGGTCGCTCTAGTTTTTTGCCATAAAACTCTTGTTAGTGGTATCAGCTTCTTCACGAGATTTCTAACTTCTAAGGAAAACCCTCTTTTGGAATTATAATGTCCTTCACCCAAGACACTGAAAATTCGATCTATCGAGGTATCATTAGGCAATGTACAATTGAAGATGCAGAACTGTCTTTTCAACCTAGATGGAATATCATTCCTCCCACCACCTGGTTGGCCCATTGCTCCTAAAAACGTTACGTCAACTATGTTTGTAAAATCTCCTGGTTTCTCTAATGAATAGAAACCCTTCATATCCATAGTCTGCCTAACAATCTCATTCGTGACTTGATCCCCCCATTCATTTATCTGTGGCAAGTTGATGTCATCAATAAAAACCAACATCTTCTTACCACCTGGAGGGCCAAATGTGTTACCCATTCGTTTCTCAACATAGCTTTCAATAGTCTTCTGGAATTGGTAAGGTGTAGTGGCAGAGCTGAAATTGAAAGATCTACCCAAAGTAGTTTCTGGATTCGATTTCTTCATGTAGGCTTTTAACATTACTGTTTTCGCTGAACCCTGCTCACCAGTCAGCAATACCGCTCTATCCTGCCGACCAATTAGGTCAATCAAATATTGAATTCTGACATTGTCTACTATTGGAACCAAGATACTGCTGTAATCTGGTGTCGCATAATCTGGATAAGCATAATTCGTCACCAAGCTGTTCCAAGTATCCCATTTCCCCTTCTCATTCACCAAGAAGTCAAACACCGTAGCTTTCGGGTACTTTTCCGATTTTGGAAGGTCTAAAGACTCAAGGTTACCTCGTAGGAATTCATCAAACTTTAGCCTGTCGGCAGTTTCTAGAAGTGCACCAATACCCCAAACTAAAGCAAAGACGTAAAAACGTTGCAAGTGTTCTGGAGTCATTGGCTGTGGCTTAGATTTCTCTACTTCATCTTCATCTTCCTCATCTTCTACTTCAACTTCGGGAGGTACTAACCCTTCCAGAAGACACAGTATCTGTCTCACCATGTTAGATTCCAAGACTTGGATAGCCAAGATGACGTTTTGGGTTATCCAAGTGTATACCTGGAAAATTAATGTAAAGTTTGGAAGAATTTGTAGCTGATTAGTTCAATTAGATTGATTATACTTTCTGGTATTAGTACCTGAATAAAAGATTCCTCAAAAGATTTTTCAAAGACTTCTTGCTCCAAAGGTGTTCGTCCTCTAAGCCAAGCTGTAACAACTGGATTCCAGTCTAAACCTGAAGAACTCATGTAGACCATTCCATTTCGGGATACAGTTGCAGGACTAGCATTGTCGATGTTATGAGGCTCAAATATAATTTTACAGGTTGGAGCCATTGATAGTCTATCGCCATTGGCTAAAGTTAAGGTCTTGTTGTCGTCCAAAACGGAGTTCAAGTTCTCGATCCAGATACTATCAACTGGTCCATCCAATACCAGCCAAACATGTTCTCCAGGTTTCAGTTTTAAAGTCTTTCTCCACAAGGCTGAAAAGATCCCATCCGTCCAGTCATTTGTTGCCACATCGAGTCTTCCAAACATTTGAGCAGCTGTTATACTTTTTGGATTCATCCTCATTTCTCTGCAAAATTAAATGAGTTGAAATTACATTATATATTTTGTATGGAGTTGATTGTTTCCGATCTATCTGTACCTATGAGAATCTCCACACTGTGTTAACGCCTTCATAAGGATGTGAATGCAAGTTGTTTTGCCAGCTCCAGTTGGACCCAGAGTCATAATTCCATGTCTGACCCTCTGTGTCTCGTACAACTGAATTAATTTCAGAACCCAAGGTGGATGATAAATAAGACCAGCTTCTTCAACTTGACGATCAATCGCTGCTTCCAATTCGGGATAGAGTGTTTTCTCAAGCGCCTGATTAGGGAATAGATCAGCTACCAAAGATATAAACAGAGGCTCGTCCTCATCTGTAATGTAACATTTTTTTCTAGTTATATTTCATATTATTATTCAAATCCTATTTCTACAACAGTAATTACCAATCAGCTTCGAAAGGTTCATATCCCTCAGAACCCTCATGACTATTGTACTTTCAGAATCTTTCGAGTTGACTCTTTTCGAAGCCCCCAAGGTCCTAAGAACCGAAAGTATGTTCCTCAATCCAAAATCGTAATGGACTTGTTTTGTCAACTGTTCTTCGCACAACTTATAGAGAGTGTAAAATTTTCGAGCCAGGGTGATGTTTTCCAGAAAACCACAGCTGGCAAGCTTCACTCTGATGATGATTTGTCTATCTGGCACCATCATAGCAACTGTTCGAAATTGTATCTTCAAATTTTCTGGTAACTCTTTCCTACCAGCGTACCCTGGATTCTAGAAATAAGCAAATAGTGTTTGGAGTCTAAAAATTGAAGTCAAAACATTAGAGCAGCTTAAGAATGGAAGGGAATTGAAATACCATAGTGATAAATATACCCAATTCAGGGCACATGTCAATTTGATCACCATCAGTAAATAAAAACTGTTTTTTCTTCTCTTTCTTCGCAGCCAGAACAACTGCTACTTGTTGAGCAGCTACCGAGAGAACTGGAAGCTCTATTCTGTTGAATTCATCAAAGCAACCCCAAGATCCACTCTGGGCTAGTCCTTTATAAATACGTCCGAGTCCTCTGTAATCCATCTGATCAGAACAATTGAAGACTACAACGTACTTTGCTAGGGTCTTTCCCATGTCTTTAACTGTTTCCGTTTTTCCTGTTCCAGCTGGCCCACAAGGAGAACCTCCCATTGACATCGACAAAGCTTGGGCCAGAGTTATATAACATCTGTTATTGCAAATTAAATTAAATGTTATTAATTAAATAACTAAAGAAAATATTGTATTTTTTAGGAGAGAAGAATTTTGGAAAACCTGTCTGTTAGTGGCGTGATGACCAATCGCTCAGTACATCCAAGATACTCATTCTGATAAACGAATTGAACGTCAGTAATGTGAATAGCAGTCTTGTCAAGGTCTTCTTTAAAATAGAATCGACACTGCTTCAACCATTCGAAGTCATTTACTGAACGGACGTTTATTCGACACTGTAAGGGAGGCGAATGATTTATATTTGTAAACTTAGGAATTAGTTTTATTAAAAGATTATTTACTTTAAAAAAAAGAATACCAAGATATCAAAAATATCACGCTGATGAACGTGAATCGTAATCAGTGTTTCGAACTTCGTTCTATCAATTTTTGTCAAATCTCTAGTCGTCTGATCAATCAGAGTATTCAGCAGTTCCAAAAATCTATTGTTCGTTTCTCCCATGACTTTTTTGTCTGCTCTCGCTTGCATCAAGGCCAGCTCTGCATCTCTCGTCCATATCATTTGTATCCCTAAGATGCCTACTTGAGCGGGCATCTTATCCAGAAATACAAGAAGATTAAAATTCTGATCATTTATCATAGTGTTGGCTTGTCGAATAATCGAGTGTAGCGATTGCTGGGAAGTCTGCAAAAGTTGCATCAACCAGGTTTCGACTGATCCTTCAGCTCTCACAGCTCTTTCAAGCTGAAAAGATTTGAATATTATAATAATATTTTTAATACTAAATATTACAATTATTAATCTTTAACTGATGTCTTACAACTATAATTTCCCCTTCGGAAGATATGATGGCCATCATCTTATTGTACTCGATATCATGGAACTTGACATATCGGGTGTTGTCAAAAATTGAGAGCAGATGGTTCTGAATTGTGTGGGAGTCCGAAGCTTGCCCCAGAATTTCAAGTAAGGCTGGATCACTGACAAAGAAGAATCTTGGGAACATCATTCGTTTTTTCTCTAGGTATCTGAAAGATCAAAAGATGATTAAAAGATGATTAAAACACTGTTGGTTTATTTGGAAATACTGATAGAAGTACTAACCCACTAAGGGACTTTTGACAAAGTTCCAGTTGCTCTTGCAAGTGGGGTAGAAGTTGTTTCAACAAATCATCACCAACACAACAAGGAACAACTCCTGGTGTCTCATGAGCCCTCTGCATGATTTTCTGCCAACTCTTGTCAATTTTGCTAAATCTTTTGGCCTCCTTAGGCAACTGCTTTGCGATATCACCTCCAACAAAGACAGCTTCCAGATAAACCCACATATTTTGAACCAAAAGCCACCTTTCCAAAATTTCATTTGTGTTCGACAAATCGCCAAGCCATTGTTGAATCTGTTTCCGAAATGGTGCATTGTAACGATTGGACATAAGTGATCCCAAAATCATCAGACTATCCTCCAATTGACCTATTGTCTCAGCAGTTGTGTCTCCTCTAAGCAACAGTTCTCCTCTGTTGTTGAAGGTCATGAATGTCAACTCATGAGATGACCACTCGTTCACCACTTGTCTCAATTTAGCTTCTATGTCCTTCTCTTTCATGGCTGATATACAAATATCTTCTATGTCTTCTTTGTACTTCAGCAACGGAGCTTCTAGGATATTTTTCAGACAAAATCCTTCACTCTCAAGGTCGAAAGTGTGACCTGTCACTTCAACTATTCTCTGCCAGTGACGGGGCTTCATAGCCTTGTTTGCCATCAATTCGAGCAAAGGACACATGTCATTAAAGTCATCAATGGTCTTCTTCAAGGCGAAAAATGCAGGCCATTCTTTCAAGCCCTTTGGCAGCTTTCGACACCGATTTTGGAACTCCATCAGCTCGTTATTTATTTCTTCTATGTTTACCTACAAGATTAAAGAATTTATAGACTTTTAAGAATTATAGACTTTTCACATACGTTGAGAAGAGAACTTTAGGAACAGAAACTTTAGGAAACTATCTTACCTCACCCCATGGAATATCATAGTAACTGCTAACTCTATCGATAACATCATTATACAACTTGTACAACTTCTGTAGAAGATTAAGTTCCTTCCTAATCTGAGACAACTCCGGATAATCTGTCGTTGGCAGTCCAAAAAGTTCTTCCCCACTTTGGTAGGTTTGCAACTTTCTCCACATTCCATCAAACCTATTTTGGAAGAGGATTTGTCTGTCTGATGCTTCCCTGGGAGTTAGACCAGCTTGCATGGGACCTGACTGCCTGTACTCTTCACAATAAGCCTCATTATCGATTCTGAACTTTTCTAAATTGTTTCTTAATTCTTCCTCGAATTGAGGCTGAAGAGTTAACAAGAGGATGTGACTATCAAGGGCTCGTGCCTGGAGTTGTTGCCAGGTGTATCTAAGGTTGTCAACCTGTTCGAGACATTCTCGATCAACTGGTACATCGTATCTCGTTACTATATTGAAAGCCTCTTCGATGGGCTCGATCTTTAACTCCATATCAACTTCCTGTTCTCGAATTTTCTTCAAGGTGTCCATTATCAATCGCACATCATCAAGATCTCGGATTTGTCGGTCCAACTTACGTTCCATTTCGTTTATCACGGCATAGACGTACTCCATTTCTCTTCGGTATTTCTTTTTTATTGCTTGACCTATCTTGTGAGTGGATCCTTTGATGTCTGTGTACAGACCGTACTTTAATTTCTCCGTCGATATTGCTATAGACGAACCCAATATCACCATGTCTGGTTCAGTGGCCAGTTTATCTTCAAGTTCCCCATGTTTCCTCAACATTGTTTCAAAATCAGTCAAGGAGGTCTGCAATAATTCGCGGACACTCTTTTCATTTTTCCACAAGAACTTGTAGGGCTTCCATCGTTCCATGAACTCAGCAAGGTCTTGACGTAATTCCAGGGTACAGGAACTCAAGAGTCCTAACATTTTTGCAATTTCCTTATTTTCCATAACCAGACTGTGAAAATTTCTTTGTTGAACCGGAAATGCAGGTCTTTCCTCAGAAGATATTTTGTAGAGTCTTCTTCTCCTGGCTTTTGGGTCTTCGGGATTCTCTTGAATACGCTTTTCTGCATCTACTTTGGCTTTTGCGACGATTTTAACCAAGTTTCTCTTGGGTGCCCAAGGCAAACTGCGCCAATGAGTCTGGATGTACATATTATTTAGGTGATCAGAATATTCTTTATAAGAAGTAGCTTCATCATCAAAATCCTACCTTTTCACCATTTTTGGATCCACCAGCATTCCACTGTGATACACCTTTTGCTACTCCGGCTATAGTTTTTCCTGTGGATGTCAAGGCTTCTTGAACCTCATCCAGACTTGGCCTGACAATCACTGATGGTATCATCAGAGTTGCATGAAGCAAAAATACTGGTTGGGCTGGTTTTTCTGCGAGATTGAAAGTTTTTTACAATTTGTTGTAGATTATATAGAACTGTAAAAGAAAAAAGAAGTTTTACCTGAGTCTGTTTCAATAGTGAATCTCTTTCTAATCGCATCCAGCGAATTTCTTGTGACTTTGATTAAAACATCAACGACTTTTCTTGAATAGTATCTTCTCATTTCACTGACTGCATTTCGTACCATTTCCTGCATTCCCTTTGATAACCCACCTCCCGGGGTTGATAACAACTGATGTGGATCATCAAAACAGGCCCATACAAGAGACCAATCTTGCTGTTGCTGTGACGTTTCACCGGTGCCTTCTTGAGCTGAATCTGCATTGGTTTGAACAATTTTCTTAAGGATGCAGTCGATAATTGAATTTTTTAAACCCTAGACTCACCTTCTTTATTTATCAAATCAAACTGCCCCGATTCTAGAGTGTCCTTGAAAGCAGTAGCTGCATTCTTAACCAGTTCCAGTACCTCTTCGACAGCTTCTTCCACCATCTTACTCTTTCGGTTCAAATCTTGAGCAGCTATTCTACAAGTTTCTTCTATTTTTTCTACAAAGCTTTCCACACTCCATGGTTGATCCTCGGGCAAAGCATGCAGAGTGATTTTCTGCATGCTTGTCAAAACTTGTAGAATCCTAAGAAGAATTAGATCATCAGAATTAGATCATCAGAATTAGATCATCAGAATTAGATGATCATATTAATCACTGAAAGAAATAGTTGGTAATGACATCCAACAGTTGGACTCTGGGGCGCCATCCAATTTTTACTGGCTGGTACAACCAATTCTTGGATCAAAGAACCAATTCCTGGATGACGTAACCAAAGCCTGGCTCTATTATCCAACTCTTGACTTAGATGACGTTGGTTATGCTATCCAAGTGTTAGTTACGTCATCTAGGAATTGGTTCTGTCATCCAAGAGTTGTTTGTACCAGCCAATAAAATTGGATGGCGCCCCAGAGTCCAACGTGTTGGATGACATTACCAACTATTCCTTTCAGTGAAGAAGCTGAATTCTTCATGATAATACCTGTTCGTATAGACATCATGGACTCGAGTGATGAGAACATCAAAAGTCTTAATCTGCTCTCGAGTATTTTGACAAAATGTCTTCCACTCGGATTTCGTCCATGTCAGAGAGACAAGACCAGGTCCTAATAAAGAAGAGACACGAACAAGATGTGGTAGCAAGAGCGGCCTTACTTCCAGTTTGACTCTTCTGGAAGTTGCTACAAACTCTTCTATCAACAGCTGCAGGGAATCATTGATCAGCGTAAAGTGATCCCTTTTGGCAAGGATCGTCAAAGCCACAACTGGTAATTCTAATTTCAGCTTTGCGAGACAATCAGATTCTCTGAGAAGAAGCAGGATACGACCTTCTAAGTTGACCTTGACTTTTCCAGAATCTCGGTCAATTGCTAGTAGAGGTCTGTATGGAATTTTATTTCGTTAGAATAATTTCTACTAGTGTTGCAACATCGAATAAAAAACATCGATGTTTGATATCGATGTAGCATCGAAAATTATCGATGTTTCCAATATATCGGGTCATTTTTAAGAAAAATCGATGCATCGAAAAAAAACATGGATAGATAATTTAAAAAATTACTAACAAACCAACACGCGCGCGCTACACGCATGATTATTTATTTTACTTCTTACAACTTGAAGTCATTCAAAAACCAATGTTTCGCTGATACAAATTTAGAGAG
>JAUESH010000008.1:3415969-3427720 GCA_032275165.1 Synergus magnus | reverse complement strand
TGAAAAAAAGGCTATTTTTATGAATTTTTCTAGAGGTTACTATTATAGTTATTGATATAAAACTTTTTGGGCTAATGCATGCACACACTGAGCTTCAAGTGGCGATATGTATAATGAAAATGTCCACAAAAATTGAAAGCGGGTATTTGTTCGTACGGGTCCACAGTTTCAAAATCCGTTTGAATGAAAATCCTAGCTGCTCGTTTTTTTTTTAAATATCGCAAAATAATTTTTTGTGCTTTTTTACAGATCAAAAGCGCATTTAGCGTGCATAATAGGGCATATCGAAAAAAAAAAATTTCGTTATTCTGAGTTCGGGTAGGAGAGAAAAGTTTCTATTTGGACCCAAAAAGATTTCCTGAAAGTTTGGTAAAGATAGATTTAGACATTCAACTTGAGCATTGAGAATATTGGAAAAAATAGCTAAAAATGACGCACTTCTTGTTACTCCAAGTCCAATAAATTTTTCTATAAGGTTTCAATCATCAGAAAAAATAGTTCAAAGCATGTAAATTTGTGCCCAGTAATCCTCCATGCATACATAATCCATTTAGTTCATTGTAAATATATTCCAGATACATCACATAACACATTTGATGGTCTGATAATCGTTGAAAGTGCTACAACTCTAAGAAAATGGAGAAAAAGTTTATTTTTTGCCATTTTCAAAATTTTCAAAGTCATTTAAACCTAGTTAATGAGTGATTATTGGCTTACTGGGCACAAATCTAAATGCTTTGAACTATTTTTTCTAATGATTGAAACCTCATAAAAAAATTTATTGGACTTGAAACAACAAGAAATGTGTCATTTTTAGCTATTTTTTGCAATATTCTCGATGCGCAAGTTGAATGCTTAAATCTTTCTTTACCAAACTTTCAGGAAATCTTTTTAGGTCCAAATAGAAACTTTTCTACTCTACCCGAACTCAGAATAATGACGTTTTTTTCGATACGCTCTATTATGCACGCTAAATACGCTTCTGATCTGTAAAAAAGCACAAAAAATTATTTTTCGATATTTCAAAAAAACGAGCAGCTAGGATTTTCATTCAAACGGATTTTGAAACTGTGGACACGTATGAACAAATACCCGCCTTCACTTTTTGTCGACATTTTTTCATTATACCTATCGCCACTTGAAGCTCAGTGTGCTGTCTTAAATTACAAAAAAAATGTGTTTTTATTTACTTTATTCTCTTTTAAAAAATAAAAATGATAGGTAAACGTTGAAAAAAAAATTTCAAATTTTTTTTAATTCAGTATGGCACTGGCTCTCATGCTAACCATGATTTTTAATATATATACATAAATAACAAAATGGCGGATATTTTTCGGGAAAAAAAACTCACATTTTATATTTTTTTCTCGAAAAATATCCGCCGTTTTTTTATTTATGCATATATTTTAAAAATAATAGTTCGCACGAGAGCCAGTGTCATACTGAACCTAAAAAAATTTGCAATTTTTTTTCAGAGATTGCATCAACAGCGCAAATGTAAATACTTTTTGAGGAGTAACGCTTACCTATCATTTTTATTTTTAAAAATAGATTAAAGTAAATAAAAACCCATTTTTTTTTTGTAATTTATGAGTGCATTCATTAGCCCAAAAAGTTTTATATCAATAACTACAATAGTAACCTCTAGAAAAATTCATAAAATTAACCTTTTTTGTCAAGCGCCTAAACTAGAATGACCCCTTAAACTCTCTCGCTGGTTATTTATAGTTCATTTAAATTTATTATATCTTCCAAAGAAACTCCATTTACAATTTTAATGTAAAATTTCTCTTAAACCGTGTCCCTATTCTACTTGCTTAACATACCAGTATTATGCTTTAAGTAAAGTAATAAAATAGTATTATTTCACTCATAAACTGAAGCAAGATAACAATTCACGGCATCATCTTGTGAGAGAAATGATGATATTTCTGCTCGTATTCTTAAAAGTATTTCTATGAAATCAAATGTTAACGACACATTCCGTAGGAACGGCAGGATTTAATGAGATAGAATGGTTAGAAATGTAATAATGCTTCAATACATTCGTTCATTTCAGAATTACTTTGAATATCCCGTGTGGAAAAGCCGGTTGGGGCCTAAATGAGCCCCAGTTGAGTTGCCCAACTCCAAATGTGGACCCAATTAGGCTCCCCGATCACACGAAACACTTCCAAATCACAACTAAAATACTATTTTACTAATAAAACTATTATATTTGAAGATTTTTTTACAAATAGGGTTTCCCAATTGGGCCCAGATTGGCGCCCAAATAATAATTGGGCTTAATTGGGAAGATTTCCACACGGGATTAAGTGAAGGAGATTGATAGAGGTTGAGAGAGAATGAGAAAAGCTTAACAACCCGGCCGAACATCCAGAAAACCTAAAAAGATCGGATACCTCAACCCGACCCGAAAATCTGACTAGACCTGAAATCCCGACTCCACCTGAACATCGAAAAAACCCGATTTGATCCAAAAACTCGACAGACCGGGACTGTTCAAAATCCCTTTTCGAAAATTCGAACCGTCTCAAATCCCGACCAGAAAATCCCAAAAACTCAACTTGCCCAAAAAACCAAAATCGATCCAAATTCCAACTCGACCCGAACATGCAGACACGACCCGAACATCCCGAAAATATGAACCGACCTAAACATCACGAAAATCCGAACGTCCCAAAATCCCGAATCTACCCGAAAATCCGAAACTCAAATATCTATCCGATACAAATATTGTAAAAACCCGAACCGATCCGCATATCCCGAAACCCCGAACCGATCCAAATCTCGATCCGATCCGAACGTTCTAGAATCCCGAATCCACCTGAAATCCTGACATGACCCGAAACCTGAATCAACCCGAACAATCCGAAATCCCGAACCGTTCTAAATCTCGACCCTACCCTAAAGTTCCATAAATTCAGAATTGACCCGAAAATCCAAATTTTGCAAAATTCCGACTTGACTCGAAAAACCAAGCCGAATATCACGAAACCCCGATCCTGTCAAGTTTCTACTGTCTTTGGTAGCAAAGGGAAAAACGGTTGTAAAACAATGGAAGACTCACCAATTTTTCAAGAAAAGCAATATTTTAGTCCAAAGAGCGAGATTATTATATGTCGAGTCTCTACTTGACCCTCAGGCGCCCCAAGCACGAAAAGGGACTTAAAGTCAAAGTCGAGTGTATTTGAAGACTTAAAATATATGTCAGAAATATAATCAAATAATAAATCAAAAAGAAATCAATAAGAAATCTAAAAATTTTTTTTCATTAATTTATCAACAATCCTGTAACATTTGAGACCCGTGAAAGTGTGTGGTCCCTTCTTTATTTATTTATTGGTATGTTAATAGTTCATGAATAAAACGACTTTCAAGTCAATCTGCAAAGTTTATTGACTGTCAAAATTTAGAATTACTAACTACGTTTCCATAATTACTGTTTGAAAATTTAACCTCTTTTTAACAATCTATTTATAAAATTATAAGTTGAACGGAATTTACTGTTTTTACATTTAAATTTAAATTATTATAGCACCATAAAATTACCGATGGAATAAAATTATAAGCTTTTTATAGTGTTTTGAGTGAAAATTACCTTTGAATTAGAACAATATAGTTACTATCAAAATTGATAATTATTATATTAATTTACATTTGCACAGTTATAATTAATCAAGTGCCTCAATTTGAAATTATTTTTTAAACATTAACATGACAGAAACTGACACTGATTGTCAGTACTCTAAAAAAAAAGCGAAAAAATATAAGCATCACTGTAAATCAACATCATGCAGCGAATCAATAAACAAACGGAATTATATAGTAAGATTATTGTATGCAAGTACATAATTTTTCCTCAAGTGTACTCGTAAAATATTAAATGTTACAAAAGTACAGATAAAATCAGTTTCGAGCACAGATTTCATCGAGTCGTTTTCTGCGCGTGGCATACATAAATTGACGATACTTGTAGGAGTAATTTACCGCCAGCATCGTAAATGATGTCGTAAATAACGACCCGCTTCTTGCACTAATGATGATAAGTTCAGATTGGAGGGGAAAACTCGGATCGATAAAGTTCGGCGGCAACTCGATGAAGTTCAGTTCATCATTGCTCCGGAAACTTCTGCCGGATGTAAAAAAAGTTCTTTCGCTCGGAATAGATTCACGAATAAATTTCCTCCCCACAGAGACCCGACGCTATCTTTCATCAATTCAAACGATTCGGAGGAAATTCCTGCTCGATTAAATTAACACCGGTCTATTTAAAAATGCACAAAGAAAGTTTCTTTTTCCCTTTTTAGGATTTTTACCTTAAATTTATAGAAATTTCATGCGAGTCAATGATCAAAAATCAATCTTCATTCTTATCGTAAATTACGGCCATACTAAATCTCGAAAAGTTCAGAATTGATCCATAAATATAAAGTTCAGTTGAATGGACCGAGACTGCGAAGATTTTCAATTTAGAAGTAACACTTCAATAAAATTTTCTGAATTTTTATATCTATCTTACTTAATCCGCAATTCGCATTAAATTTTCTAATTTTTCCTAATTATTACACTCTAAAAACTGTCTATCGACTGTCAAACGAATCCTTTTACTGTTAAAGGATTTTCTATTCAAAATTGCTGAGAGTAAATCCTTTAACTGTTAAAGGATTGCCATTTCAAATGCTATCCTTCTACTATCAAAGTATTTGACAGTAAAAGGATAAAATTAAATAATGTTATGCAGATAAAAATAAACACTAAACTAAAACAATGTACAATTACTCATGCGCAGTTTCCCCTTCTTCTGCAATAAGAAATCCACCACGGGCGCGGTACTACGCCCGTACTGGCTGATACTGGCGCAGTACTGGCTGCCAGTGCAGACGCAGTACTGGCATATATCTGGGATGATAACAATGTTCTGCACTGGGACCCCAGTGCTGGTCCCGTACTGATAGTCAGCACTGGCGCAGTACTGGCAGTCAGTGCATGCACAGTACTGGCCGACAGTTCCGGCGCAGTACAGGCAGCCAGTGCTGGCGCAGTACTGGCATAAGTCTGGGATGATTTCTGAAAACTAAAATTATTAAATATTATTCTTAAAAAATATAATTAGAAAATGCGGTTAAATATTAATTTTCAGAAAAAGTTGTTCTAAAGTTCAAAGAAATATATTCGTGTAGGTCAAAAATACGTTAGTTAATTTTTCAATGTATAAATATAGACATCTTTTATACTTTTATAAGAAATTAAGTGTGGAAAATTGTGGAAATTCCCTATTTTTACCCGATGTATGGTTTTGACATGGAAAACTCTTAAATACCTCATTGCATTATCTCGTTTTTATTGTATTATTTTAAGTTCGGAATACCAATGTAAGATTGAAATATCAATACTATATTATTATTCTATAAATCCATAATTATATAAAAATATATTTATTAAAAATGGAAATCCCGACTAGGGCCTCGTCAAAATCCCATTTTAAATAGGGCTAAGAGGGGTAATTTCTGCACGGAATTTAAAGAAATTTCAAGAGATTTTAACGGATTTCAAAAGATTTTAAATAAAAGGTCACGGGGAAAAACAATCATTGTCACTTTTTGTAAATTATCCAATTTAAACGTTTCGATCGTTTAAACAGGAGTCACAAATATAAAACAAGGTAATGAATTATATACTCCTGTTCCTAAACTCCTTATTTAACAATACCAAATAAAAAAAATTTGAATCTATCAGTATCAGTAATAAGCTGTAAGTAATAAGTAATAAGCTCTTATCTCATTTTTTTTTTAAGTGACAATGATCGTTTTTCCCCGTGACCCTTCAAATTATTTTAATGAATTTGAAGAGATTCAAAGGAATTTCCAAAGATTCTATGGGAGTCTAAGGGATTCCATGAGATTTAAAAGAATTTAAAATAATTTCAAGAAATTAAAAAAAAACAGCAAGTGACTTTAAGTGATTTTACAGAATTTCGAGGGAGTTCAAAAGATTTTTAAGGATTTCAAAATATTTTAAGGTATTTTAAGAGATTTCAAGCGATTTTAAGAAATTTAAAAAGATATCAAGTGATTTACAGGAATCTTAAAAAATTTCAAGGAATTTCCAGTGATTTTATAGAATTTGGAAGGATTGCATGTGCTGTAAAGGAATTTCAAAAGATTTTAAGGAATTTCAAAGATTTCAAGTGATTTTGATGAATTTTAAGAAATTTGATGATTTCAAGAGATTTGGTAGGATTTACGTGATTTCATGTAATTTTAAAGAATTTCAACGTGTAATGCCAAAAAAACCTGGAAATTGTTTTTAATCGCTTGTAATATTTTGGATCTCTTGAAACAGTTATTTTTTTAACTGGGAGGAGGAGGGGTGTAAGTACATAAAGAGTACAGTCCAATATTTAAAATATTTTAGGCCCTGAACTCTTGACACAGTAATTGATGCACCGCGAATATTTGCATGGAAAAGGGTAGTAATTTATGCTAACGAGCTAATTATAACTATTTAAATCCATAAAGAGTAATTGAAAAACGCGTAGATACTCGTACATTAGCATTAAGGGTTATCCAGAGATTTCTCGGAATTTCAAATGTTTTTAAGTGATTTCAAGAAACTTCGAGAGACTTGAATTGATTTCTAAACATTTTAAGGTATTCCACGCGATTTTAAGAAATTAGTTTTGAGGGATTTCAAAAGAATTAAAAAAAATTTAGGGTTTATCAAGAGAGTACACATATTATTTCAATAGATTTCAAGTCATTTTAAGGAAATTCGAGGGATTTAAAGAGATTTTAAAGAATTTAAAAATATTTCCAGGCGCTTCACGAAATTTCAAGAAATTTTAAGGCTGATGGAATTTGAAAGAAAAAGCTGTCATAAACTGTCAAAATCTGTCAAAATCTGTAGAAAGACAAAAATCTTTCATTTGGAAATTTGCTCGAGTTTTTGAAGGCAAAAAAGGGAGAATTTAACTTTTTTTGGTAACACACAAAGGGAAGAACAGTTGAAAAAACACTGCGGACTATTTCTGTCTGTGTACATAAAAATTTTAAAATTCAATATTTTGACAAATCCTTTGGCACGTTTCGAGATATTGGTGGTGTAAATATACCCTGAAAATTTCATCAATTTATCTAAAACTGTCTTCAAGTTTTAGTGGCGACAAAAAACGGCGAAATCCACACACACACACATTGTAAACGGTTCGCGTATTTATTTCTTATTCGTCGTTTTTCAAGTTTTCAAGTACTTCAACTTTTTCACGAAAACAACGAATAAGAAATAAATAGCCGTTTACAATTCTTCGATGACGTTGAAAATGTCAAAATTAACATTCACGTGTATTTGGAAAAAGTGAAAATCGATTTTTCGGTTCTTCTAAAGCAGGACACCCCCTTAAATGACTTGAAAATTATTGAAATAATGTTAAATCTCTTGATAAACTCTAAATTCTTTTGAATTCTTTGACATCCTTCAAAATATCTTTAAATCCCGTAGAATCTCTCAAAATTTTTAGAAATCCATTCAAATTTTTTGAAATGCCTTGAAATCATTTGAAATCTATTGAGCTTTCGAGAAATCTCTAGATGATCCTTAAATTCTTATTTGAATTCTTTTAAGGCTGATGAAATTTGAAAGCCATCAGTGTAGAACACTCTAATTCTGTCAACTTTTCAGTTGGAAATTTGCTCGAGTTTTTGAAGGCAAAAAAGGAAGAATTTAACTTTTTTTGGTAGCACACAAAGGGAAGAACAGTTGAAAAAACACTGCGGACTCGCCAGTTTTTTGAGCAAATCATTTTTAGTCCTAGAAAAGGGCGAGATAATTTGACACCAAAAAGGGCGGACATTTTATAAATAATGACAGCTACGAGTTGACTGAGACATGACTGAGAAACACTGAGCGGTATCAAGGCTCAGGCCATTGTCGTCATTTCTATGAAGGCTGTATTGTGCTGACCTCACTCGGCGATAGTTAATTTGGCGGGTATGATTTGAATTGCAATAAAAAAGATAATCTGTAATTCTAAAGATTCATTCGATTGTTGACAAATTTTAGTGAAAATTATACATGTATTATACAATGTATTTATATTACCAAATAATTTAAACTTGTCAACAATCGAAACAAACAATGCTTAATGCTTCCTCTATGAAGAAGCAAGGTGCTCAACAAATGAGCACAAAAAATATATAAATATAGATAAATGAAACACCTGAGATCGAATTCACAGCTAGTTTCTTTGTTCACCCATAAGAAAAATATATGCCAATTGAAATTTTTTTTTTTTTTGTTTCAGACAAGAATTACGAGCTGCATCTTTCCCGCAGACTGGAGATTGCGATGGCAAGGCGCTCATGGAATAGGCTGATGAATTTGCAGTAATTTATTGATTCATGTTAAAAAAAAGTTTTTATACATTTCAAATACAGATTAAAATATACCTCAAAGTTCACTAGGCTCAGTTTTTTTTCTTTCCAAAAAAATTTCCGAAAAAACCTTTTTTGAGCCTAATAAAGCAGGACATTCCCTTAAGAAAATTCGAAAGACCTCAAGATATTTTAAACGATTTAAAAATATTTCCATCATTTCACGGGACTTGAAAAGATTTTAAGAGACTTCAAGAGAATTCAAATAAGTATTTAAACCTTCGAGTACACACTGGGTCATTTTGACCCTGTCAAAATTTAAACATACTTTGAGAATACTCACATAAATTTTTAGCCAAAAATATTTTTAAAAAAACAAAATTTTGATTTTTTTATAAAACTTTATTTTTTGCAAAAGTACTTTTTTCAAAAATTTTTTAAAAGTATATTAAATATTTTAAGGACACTTATAATACTTATAAATTACTTTAACATACTTGCACGCAAAGAAATTTCGTAACAATACTTGCTATTTCAATATTTATAATTGATATAGTCGATTATGATTTGGGGAAATTGTGTAAATATACAAATTATTGTTAGCATGCTTACGAAACTACAATCAAAATATGAAATCTTAATATCTTGTAACGATATGGCTATGCCTGCCGATAGGCTACCCGCCCGGCAGCCTGCACCAACCGACTGGCCATGAAGTCGCGCGGGAAGGGGAACGCCTTCACCGCGGCGAGACACGCGGGAAGGGGAACACCGGCGTTGAGTGACGTAGACCAGTAGCCTCCTAAAACTTCGGTAGACGGCGCATAGTCGCTCTCGCCCATAAACAACGCGTCCGGCCGCCTTTATATATTCGGGCGCTCGGACCCATCCAGTATCCAGTTGGATCATCCAGTCCCGGATCAGTCTCTGTCGAGCGTTTCTTACCCACGGTGCGACAACTCTACTGGTCAACGGTGCTCATCCTGCCTAAGGTCAAAGGTGCTTCAGGGCTTCAGCGGTTATCATTCTACGGCTTGGTAATTATATCTGTTAAGAGACTTCATATACGCTGTTCCAGGCTGTGGAGTTCTCTTCTTTTGTCATTCATTTTGTACGCCTGCCAGACAACGCACGGTGTTCCAGGCTGTTGTTTGGTAGTTTTTGTTTTACGGTGATTTTTTTTGGTTTCTTTTGCATAATTCTCAGTGTACGCTGTACCAGGCTGCTGAGAATTATTTGATTCATCTAGTTCTCAATGCACGCTGTACCAGACTGCTGAGAATTATTATTTTATTTTTCTAAGTTCTCAGAGTACGCTGTACCAGGCTTCTGAGTCTTAGTGGAATATTTTTGCTCCCGGTACGTGAGTTTTCCCGATACTCTGTCCGGTTTCTTTGTATAATACCATCACATTAATTATTCAACTGCTTGTTTAAAGACATCAAAATTTCGCGATTTCAGCTAATTTAAACTTCTGTGCGTAAATTTTAATTTAGCGTATTTTCTCTTTTGATTATACATTGAATATTATAAAATTCAGTGGTAAAATACTTTGGTACTCATTCAAAAAATGACTGCGACTTAGGAATAATACGGTCTGAGTCAACTTCAATATAAGTATTATTAATAAAGCCGAAGAGTAGAATCCAACTTGTAAATATTTCTCGTTTCACTGAAATATCACTTATAAATGAAGCCGTAAAATTGAAATTTGTAACTTATCGCAAATCAAACTTGTAAATAAAACCGGAAGTACGAACCGTCGACATAACTCGCGATTGTTAAACTATAAAGGCAAATCCAACAATCCAATTTGTTTTAATAAATTAAGAATTTTGTTCAACTTGCAATTGGCCTGGACACGATTAACTATAATTAGTTTATATCTAGTCGCCCAGGAACTCACAATATATTTTGATTTATATTGAGTCTTTCCGTGCTCACGCCGAAATTGCAAGCTTTATCTGATCTCTTGTTGTTAACAAATAAATGACGTTATTGTTGGTGATAATTCTGTCTATTTTACTCACTACCCTCAGGTCTTAATATTAATTAACAATTTCTGCACGGCAAAAACCTATGAGGGTAAAAGCCACTTTAAATTCATTAAATAAGAAGATTTCATATTGATAAGAATTCTTCAGATAAGATTATTGATAGAGCTTTGCTTACTTCAAACATTGAAGCTTTTTATTATATATTTGAACCCTTGAAATTGTTACAATCTTGAGAATAAGAATTGGTATATTCAATAGTAAAAATTGATATTTCATGTATTAAAATGCAGAATAATAAAAATTGATAGTGATATTATCAATTAATATAAAAGCAATTACATAAATTAATATTTTGAGTTACATATGTTAATAAAAATATTCTACAAATTAATATAGACGCTAACAGAAACTGTAAGCTTCAGTTGAGGAAATTGCAAATCACTATATCAAAAAATCTTAGTAGCTCCGATAATCTTCCCAAGTTAGCCGAATTCGTCGATCGTAGCGCTCACGATGTGAATCGGAGAACTTCGTGACTTCGTGTTTCCCGCTAAGCACCATGCCGTTTCTCACAAGCGCAAACATTTTCACCATTTACTATATAAGAAATCCTCAAACCTCTTCTTTCATAAGGATATTTATGTGCGATGCGTGTGTTATATGTTTATGTATGCGTACTATATATGTATATAAATTAAGGTTAAGTTAGAAGTTACACCTGCGAATGTGTGTTCTACAGTGTTATTGGTAATGTGCGTATTTATGTGCTATAATTGTGCAGTGTGAGTTGACGGAGATTCACGACGGGTTACGAACTTGTCCTTTCTCTGTTCGTATTTTCATCTGTAGTATTCTTTTCGAGTCTCATAATGTCTCATAATTTTTAGTATCGACTTAAGCAAATTTCAGAATCCTTTATATTACTCTTTGATATAAATACCCGATTTCCCTAAATCGTAAAATATTATGCTAAATTGTAATATCGGTTTTAACGTATTGTATTACTAAATCTCTTTCCGTGTGAAAGTATATCTCTAAATTTTTGTAAGTAAAAAAGTTCAGTAATTGTGAAGTTATAGACGATCAAAAAGTGAACAGGGTCAGATTGACCTAGAGTAAGGTACTATATTACATGGGAATATGCAAGCTAATATTTTGTGTTCCCGCGAAATTCAAAATGGCTAACTTGATATCGAATTTTTAACAGGTAAATTTTGGTCTAGAACCTAATTGAATAGTAATGTGTAACAAAATTGAAGTAAAATTAGCTGTAATATTTTAAGATAATAATATTATATAGCCCCCTGTTTTTATCGCAAGTTTAAACTTAATTTTACTCAGTTTGCAAAAAGGCGGACGCTAAAATTATAATCATATGCTTT
>JAUESH010000008.1:3170362-3180536 GCA_032275165.1 Synergus magnus | reverse complement strand
TGAAAATTTCTTAAAATCTTTAGAAGCCTATAGAATATCAAAAAATGCCTGAAAATTCTTTATAATTCTTCGAAATTTTGGGAAATCTTGTAAAATCTGTTTAATAAACTATAAATTATTATTATTAATAATAGATCAATTTCTATTTTCCCTGACTTCCCTAGCATGTGGCCACCCTGTTATTTTCTTCAAAATTAGTCACTTTTTTGAAGTACATTAGTACTAGATATCGCATAAAATTATACATAGGAAAACCTTATGTTATAAATGCGTTTCATTAGTGATTCTAGTAAGAGGAAATTTAATGACAACGGCCATGCCACGTTGGAAGCACCAGTTCCCGTTGGATCACTGAAGTTAAGAAACGTTGAGCACGGCTTTCACTCGGATAGGTGACCGCTGGGGAATGCCGTGTGCTGTTGTCATTCCTTTACCTTACTTTACTTTAAATTACCTGATCATGGCCATATGTGCAAAGCTCTAGAAGCAGGCACAAGCCTGCTTCTAGAGCAGGCTTGTGCCATACCTAATAACAATAACAGGCCGAAAAACAGTAGACACCCTGTGTTGAAAAATTCAAAAATTTTACTTGTTTAGCAAGTTAAACCCTGAATTCAAACATCTCACCATTGAGAATGTTTGAAGAATGTTTGAGAATTTTCTTTTTGCCGCTTGGGCGATTTCTTCGAAGATCGCTGCTTCTTTATCAGTACCGCTATCAGACAATGTAATTATTTCAGGCGCGCAATCATTGATGGGGCAAATAAACTTGAAGGAAACCCAGCAACTTGGTTAACTATAATTGGTTTATAATGAGAGTTAGAATACAATTTATCGGATTTATAAAGCTTAACAAAGCTCACAAAGTACATGAAGACTTATGCTAGATTAAGTAAATCCTGGAAAAGTACCTTGTTCATTCTAAAAACTATGTTTAGTAAAACTTAGTGTCACCTCTTTGTAAATGAGAAGTAATGCTTACTTGCGGTTAACGATGCTGGAGACTGAGATGGTTGTTTGTGGTCTTGAAAACTGCTTCCGCGTTTGCTATAACCATAATTATTTATTGCCCCTCTTCTGATGAACAATCCTTACAATGAACAATCCTCTTATAGACTGTTTGAATGCAAGGCCGTTTTTAGTCATAGTCTAGTTTCAATTCTGAATCTGGACTCTTAACTGAAGAAGTCGGGCAACTTTTTTAATTAGGTCACTGAATTTTTTGCGATATCTGTATGCTGAGATGCAAGTGCAATCAATCTATGGACTTTTTCTTTTTCCAGTATCTGGCGAGCAGCCAAAAGACTGTGACGGACTTTGTGGAGAGGGCTTTGAAGATCGTGGCGCCAAAAGAATACACTTCGAGGGCGGCGAGTCATCGACACGAGCTGGTTCAAGGCCTTGGTCTTCTGGGAAGTGAGGAGATTGCCGTCTTCGTCTGCACAACAGCATTCCCATGCGTTGCATGTCCCCTCTTCGTATACGAGCCGAGGTACAGACTGATGGTGAGAAGATGCGTCGAAAGTGGCGTCCGCCAATTCGCCATCGCGGCATGCCTCAACAGAGAAGCCACGGGTGCCAAAAGGTGACAGGATTTTTCAAAATAACCCGCCTTAGTGCAATGAAATCATCCTTTAACAATATTTATTTAGACAAAAACTTGGGGACGTTGATTTGCAAAAAATGTTAAATAACAATTTGATTCCTATTTAATGACCAATTCCTATTTAATTCCTACTTAATGACCAACGAATTCTAATTAAAAATTTCTTTCCAGGTATGCTGAGTTTGGCACCGTCTTAGAAATTCGAGATCGAGTCTTATTAAAAGACGGATGCAGTATTTTGAGTACAGTGGGTGCCAGAAGGTTTAGAGTTTTATCTGGAGGAGAAAGAGATGGTTATGATACAGCCCAAGTGGAGTTTTTGAGAGACACACCTGTTCAGCCAGATCAAGTTCTCAATCTTTTGGAACTTCACGATAAGGTAGATAACTTTTGAATTTTGATTGAAAGCACAATAAAAATATATAGTAAATAATGATACTAATCTATTTTGTTTGCAGGTTCGATCGAAAAGTAGGAGATGGTGGGATATCGTACCATCAACGCAGCAATCGGAGATCCAACGAGTATTTGGAAGAATGCCAGAAACAGAAGAAGATTGGTTGTGTTTACCAGATGGACCATCTTGGACCTGGTGGTTATTAGCCATTTTACCACTAGGACCTCAACTTCAAGTTGGAATTCTGGGTACCACGAGCCTCGAAAAGCGTCTCAGAGCAATCGAAAAAACTCTGGATCATATGGAACAAAGACAATTAACAGTGACTCCAGCTACTTCAGAAGAGACAACAACATCCACAAGCATTTGTAGGGATGGTGGAGCCATTAATGAAACCACCGTCTCCATGGTTCAACAATCCTAGGATTGGCTCTCAAAACTCTGTCGATTTTCCATCTATCGATTGAAAAATTTCTCAAATTTCCTCAAGAAAGTCTGATCAATCTATAAGCAAAAACACATTACACATAAACCTTCTTCTCTCAGTGAATTATTCAATTTTTCAAAGTCGAATTTCTTCACTAAAATGCGCTTCAACTTTCCATTGACTCAAATCCGTTCTTCCAGAATTATAGACGTATAATAATTACATTAAATGATTACTGATATTCATAAATTGTAAGAAAATTGGCAATTGATTACCTCACTCGATGGTAAAACCAGTGTTCGGAAGTTTGAATAATTAATTTGTCAAATGAATGCTTGAAAGTATGTCCAAGTTCTATTTAAAAATGCAATGCTGAACACTGGGGAAAATGTATGCATAATTTTTCAACTTTATTACCAACGCATGTTCACCTAGCTGTAAAAAAAAAGAAAAAGGTGGGGAGAAGAGTTCAGAACTTTTCTCTGTCGAATATTCTTATCTGGGAAATAGATACAGATTTTATTAATACATTGTGATTTTGGAAAAAATCTATTTCCTACATAGGAATTTTTTCCAGGGACCAAAAGTGAGTTTTCCTTTTTTAAAGGTCCTTTGTCTCTCAAATAAGTCAAAAATCAGATCACATGTGAAATTGTTGTTAGAATTGAAATTTCTTATTTATTAGTCGGTTAGAATTCGCTGCATAATGGATCTCATATGTGAATATTGCAAAGCATATTTCCTAACAACAATTGACGGATTTTTGATAATAAGATATTGAGAAGTCTAGATTTTTTTTTCACACGAATTTTTTCCTATTAATCGATGGGAATTAGGGGATAGTTTGGACTGTCTGGATTATTGAAAAGAGTGCAATTTTTATAACACTTACAATTTTTAAGTCGTCACTGATAAGACTTGCGACTACGCTAGCACATAGTAATTTATTTTCATGTGTTTTTAAGATCATCGCGATTAACGATCGTTAATCTCTAGGAACGTCATATCAATCACGCAATTATAAGTATTTACAAGAGATATAAATAGTTAAACGCCATTTGCATATTATTTTACTATTATTATTACGACTTTAGCACTATGGCTATTTCACTATATAATACTAATAATTATCAACGATACGATACGCAATTATAGTTGTCGTACTCGTTCGAACTTTTCTATACTCGAAAGTACGAAATTTTTCCATGTTTTTCAATCTATCGTATATACTAAAAAAGGAAAAAAAGGAGAGTCATCCATTTTTGAGAGTTGTCTATTCAGGTACAAAAGTTGTGAGAAAGTGTAATTTTTTAATTGATATCTTAGTGAGCGGGAAGATTTTTTATTTGTGATAGAAAAGATTGTCTACCGGCAATTTTTATTCTTATTCATCTTCTCACTTTTATCACTATCTCTCAATTTTGTATTAAGGGAAAATGTGGTATTTTTTTTATGCTAGACTTGAATAGAAATTTTTGAAATTGTATATAAAATTGTGATTGTGATTGTAAGTATTTAATAATAGACAACTCTTTTTGATGTTTCGATTCCCTATTTTGCAAAGTTATAAATCATGCATTGTGATATTACTGAGTAGCTTACCTTGTATAATACTACGATTACTATTACTATTATTGTAATATGCCATCGACTTTCCATTTTTACTTCGACATTTCTTATATTTATCTCCACTTCTTCATATCGAACTATTGTAATAAAATTGACGAAATCAAAACTTGTCTTTGCTGTTTCATTCATCATCACCCTATTATATTATCAAAATTGAATTTTAGGAATCACGTAAATTTACCGAAATTTAAAATTCCCGAAATTAAAAATCATCGAAATTTAAAATTCCCGAAGTTGAAAATTCCCGAAAAATAAAAATTCCCGAAAGAAAATAATAATACCGAAATTTAAAATTCCCGAAGTTAAATATTGCCGACATTAAAAATTCCCGAAATTTTTGTTTAAAATTTATTTCCACAACTTTTGTTCAAAATAAGTCTTAAAAACAAACTTCGGGAATTTTTTATGTCAGGAAATTTCAATTCTGGGAATATTTAACTTCGGGAATTTTAAATTTCGGTAAATTTACATTAAATAATGACAATTGGTATTCGATTAGGAAATGTTGCAGACTTCAGAGTTTTTAAAATCTGGAAAGTGTCATCAGTGGTTGATTTTGCATTTTCATCTATAATAATGTTAAAAATAAAGTGTTTGGCAATTTTAATATGAGTAGTAAGGTGGAATACTTGGAAAAATATTCGGTTGCACCTCCTCCTAGCAGAGATTATTACGGAATAAAAGTTCTTCGTGATGAGGTATCAAAATGTTCAAAATTGTTAACCGAAAAATTTGATAAGGTTTGTATTATATTTTAGGTAATTTTATTTTTATGGAAAATATCCCATGGACCACATAGAACACCGACTATCAAAGTATCCAAGTTTTCAGAGTTTGGTGACGATAAAATATTGCAGGGCGAAATCCAACGAGTATTTGGTATTTAATTAAAATTTCCAAATTTTCTTAACCATATTTCAAAAAATATTTATGAGAAATGGAATAAAATTGAAATACAAATATAAAACTTGAATTCAGGTAATTATTTGTTGCATCACGTGAAAAATATAGTGGAAAATAAAGAAAATTCGATTCTGACTTTGCCAAAGAGCGTGATTGCGAGAATATCAAAATATTTAAAGTTGAAGGATATCATTAATTTAACAACTTTATCACGAACTTCTAAAGAGGTAGGTATAAATATTATTTTACAAATTATTGAATTTGATGATTTTAAATTTGGAAGGAATAATAAAAAAACTTTTCAATAAGGTCTTTGACAACGAAAGTGTTTGGGAAACTTTATACAGAAAATACAAAAAGTCAAAAGTCAGTAAGGAGGAAAAAAAATACGCTATGGCTTCAAGTTGGAAACAATTACTTAAAGAAAAAAAATTACAGGAGTCTCTGAAAAATCACAAGGTACAAATATAATATCTCACTTCAGAAAAATGAAATGAAAGTCGATAATTTTTAAAACAATAATATATTTTGTTTACAGTCCCATGAAGATAAACCAAAAATTTCACAGCCAATAGTTAAACGTTCGACTTCTATTAATTTAACAACAAATCATAGGAATCAAAATTCCTCAAATCTTTTTAAAAAATTAGCAGAAGATTCAAAAAAGCTTCCAAGTGCAGAACCACCCTTACGATTAAATACTCTATCAAAAATACCTTCAGAAAAACAGAAGCTTAATTTAAAAAGCACAACCTCCATGACCAAAATAGCTGACACAAAAAAATTATTCCCTGCAAATAAAGTGAAGACAGATTCGAAGGAAAAGGAGTCAAGTCGATCTCAACTCACAATTAACAAAAGTATTTCACAAAAAATAAATTCGTTAACGAAACCTAAAAGCAGCATTAGTCTAAAATCTGTGGAGGATTTGAAAGCTAGAAAAAACCACATTCCGAATAGTTTTGAAACAAAAAAATTGGATCAAACTCTTCGAAATCAAAAACAGATTCCAGCTAAATTAAAAATTGCTTCAAAGACACAAAATAAGGAAGTTAAATCAAAGAAAACTGATGAAAGTAGATCTACTATTTTTGATAGTGATAAAACTCTTTCTAAAGATCTTCACGTTGATGATCTTAGTTCCTTAATTGAAGAAAGTTTAAAAAACTTCAAAAGCCCGAGAAGCATATTTAATTGCGACTTTAGTATCCTAGATGTGAAAAAATCAGCAGGAGACTCAAAAAGTATTTCACCCAAATCAGAAATTCAATTTTTAAAAAAAGAATCTTGTCCTCTAGAAGATTTTACGAATTCTTCAGCTAGGAGTGAAATTTCAAGTGACGATGATGAAAAATTAGACATGACACACTTCACGCAAAAATATTTAAAAGCACGGGCTGAATTTATGAAAAAAATGTCCGAAGTTTCTAATCTTTCGACTTCAAAAACTCCTGGTTCAAACAACTCGTCTGCGAATGTAAAACTTTCAAAATCATTAAACCCTATCCCAGAAAATCTGAAAAAAGCTCGAGCCTCGATTTTTGCTGCGAAAAAAATGGAGGATAAAAATCTTAGTCAGGAAAAGTTTAAGTTGCATTCAACAAAAGGGATCAGCAACTTAAAAAAGTGATTTCTGAAAAATAGTGTTTCATCATTTTTCAAATTTGATATTTTCATTCGGGAGAATGCATTCTTAAAGATTTTTGTATTCATTTTTTTAATAAACTTTCATTAATGGTTTAAACAATACTTTCTTAACCGATTATTCTTCATGAATACTAATTGCAAATATCAATATGTAACAACAATGTAAAAGCAACATCAGATGCAAATTGGGTAATGTTACGTTAGTTAAAATATGCAAAAATTTCCATAAAAGCAAAAGTAACTTAATAATTGCCTTCAGGTGAAAATTCCCAGGTATCTAGTAACATTTAAGTGCATCATGTTCGCAGCAATGTAGGGAAACGCGTCCTGGCGTTTCAGTGTCTCTTACATCGCTCGTAATCGCAGCATATCGAAATGCATTGGTTAACGTTGCATTACACGCGTTCAGCATAATTTTCATAATTTTATGAAAATTACTGTTTATTCCACAAAATAAATGTGCAGTCGAGACTTTTTTTAAGTAAAAATGACAGGAAATTCGTGTATTTTCTGTTGTTTCCAGGCAAACGTAACTCTCACGTAATTGAGTGCACACAGACAATAATTGATCGGCCAACGTGAATGTAATTCTTCTCTGAGTGTGCGCATTTCATGCAAAAGCACCATACAATGGCGAGCTACGTGCACAGTGAAACCAGTGCTCGTCATTCAGAGTAAGTATTTTATGCAAAATAGACATTTTCCGTGACATGCGAAAAACTGAAGCACTTTTTAAAAATATACTATGTGTGCTTACTTTATTGAGTTTTGACTTTCACAGTGTGTGTGTGTGTTGATTGAAATATTAAAAAACGTTAGTATTGTTGAAACATAGTTATAGATGTTTTTCGCGAAACGTAAGATATTTGGCGCGAAAGTGGATAAAGTCTGTATGTCTGACTGAAATAGGACCGCAACTTTTTCTACTTAAAATGAAATTAGCGAATTGATACATTTTTACTGAAATACCTCGTTACTGTAACTTTGTATTTATTAAGAGAATGAGAAGTAAAAAATTGCAATTTCCAAAACCTTATCGCATTTCCAGTGAAACAATGGATGATGATAATGACGAAAAAGATAGTACAAAAAGGTAAAATATTATGAAGTATCTACTAGTATATTAAATATGAAAATAAGATTAAGAATTAACGTAAAAAGTTAATCAAAAAAAAAAAATGTTTAAATTTCAGAAAATCTCGAAATCTAAGTGAAAAAAAGAGAAGGGATCAATTTAATTTGCTGGTAAATGAACTGGGAAGTATGGTTAACACAAATACACGAAAAATGGACAAATCAACTGTGCTAAAATCAACGATACACTTTTTGAAAAATCACAATGGTTAGTAAATCAAATGTAATAACTAAAAATCTTTTCAAAAATGTTAATTAACTATTAAGTGAATCATTTTTTCTCTAGAGATTGCTGCAAGGTCGAGGGTGCATGAAATTCAGGAAGATTGGAAGCCTTCATTTCTCTCGAATGAAGAATTCACTCATCTTATTTTGGAGGTACTAAAGTAAATAAAATTTCATGATAACAAAAGATTGTTAATTATAAAAAAAATGTATTTGCAGGCATTAGACGGATTTGTAATTGTATTTTCATCAAATGGAAGAATTTACTATGTATCCGAAAGTGTTACATCACTTCTTGGATATCTTCCAAGTGAATTAACAAATTCCACTATCTACGAAATCGCATATGAAGATGATCAGTCTCACTTGTACAATGTGTTATTAAATCCAGGAAATATGAGAGACAATAGAAATAACAAAAAAGGTACTTTACCTCAAGGTAAAAATCCATTTTTATTCCAAACATTTAAAATATATTTCTAATTTTCAACTTCCGTTAGCAGACAGTCAAATATCGTTCACGTGCCATATAAAAAGGGGTGGAATAGAATTTCCAGACGAACCGATATACGATCTTGTGCAATTTATGGGATACTTTCGTTAGTATAATATATTTTTTTTTAATGAATTCTTTATCAACATCTTTAAATTAAAAATATTTTAATTCCTATTAAAGGCTCGGATATGGATCCAGACATTGACTCGATAATTCCTACAAATCGATTTACCAACAACTCTGGAGATGGAAAAACCGAGTCGTAATCATTATTCGAATATCTTTTCTACTCTGAATAGATAATAAATGTTTCTAATTATTATAAAGAGTAGGTAAAAATTTGTATTCGTTCTTTGGTTCCACTACACAAATCTATTTTCTTGAGTTTTAGGTTGGTCTTTGTTGGCACTGGACGACTTCAAACCCCTCAGTTAATTCAGGAAATGTCGGTTGTGGATAGCAGCAAATCAGAATTTTCCTCCAGACACAGTTTGGAATGGAAATTTTTATTTTTGGATCACAGAGCTTCCCCAATTATTGGATATTTGCCCTTCGAGCTTTTGGGAACTTCCGGATATGACTATTATCATGTTGATGATTTGGACAAAGTTGTAACTTGCCATGAATCATGTAAGCTTAAAAAGTATTTTATGTTATTACATTCTCATCAGGGAATGTATTAGATTTATTTTTTTATGTTTTTATTTATTTGTTGTTATTACTTATGAATCAATTGCAGTAATGCAGAAAGGCGAAGGCACATCGTGCTACTACAGATTCCTGACAAAGGGCCAACAGTGGATATGGCTGCAAACCAGATTTTACATAACATACAACCAGTGGAATTCAAAACCAGAATTTATCGTTTGCACACATCGAGTTCTCAGCTACGTGGATGTGATAAAGCAGATGAGAAAACTTGCAAACGAGCAAGTGAAAGTACAAAATCAGAATGATGTTCTCTCTTCATCTAAACAAATTCAAGTAATTATATTTTCAATGCCATAGCAGTCGTCGATCTGGATTTTTTAATTTCCAAGGAGAAATTCTTATTTATTTCAGACTTCATCGTCGTGCCAAATACGTCCTTCTCCCTTGTCTTCGAAGCGACCCAAAGACTCAAAAATTTCGCCAAACAAGTCTACAACTCGATGTGTTGAAGCAGAATCTGACACCAACACTTCCATATCCGGTGGACCCCAATATTCTCAAGCCAATAGTAAAGTCTATACAACAACTCATGGATCTCAATTGAAACCTGTTCCAGCATCGACTTCAACATCTCCCAAAATCATATCACCTCCTGAAATAATTGATCATCCAAAACAACTGAAAATTCCAGAATCACGGGAAAATTTTCTAAAATCTCAGTATGCAAATTTGCCAGTGCAACGAGTTGTTACTACTGCACCATTGGCATCATCTTTACCAACATCGGAAGTTCTGCAACAACCGACACTTGTTATATCATCATCTCAAAATCCGATACAAGAAGAGCTGCAACGAAAACACGAGGAACTGGAACAATTGATTGTTCATCAGCAAGAAGAACTTAGAAGAGTTTCTGAGCAGTTACTTATTGCAAGATATGGCATTTTCTCTCCAATCTTGAATGTAATTCTCTTGCCTTTATCTAGTGTTGCAACATCGATGCGGAACCATCGGAACTATCGATATTTTCCTTGCGATGATCGATGTTTTTGCATCGAT
>JAUESH010000008.1:3101598-3115068 GCA_032275165.1 Synergus magnus | reverse complement strand
TTTTTTACTTATTCAATCAGTCATTTCATTAACTGATTCAATCAGTCATTTTTCACTGAAGTAATAAGTAAAATTTGCCTGATTCTCAGTAACGTCTTTTTAGCTATTTGAATCCGTCAAATTTCACTGATAATCAGTAGATTTTGACTGATTCAGATTTAGAGAGCTTGCCAACAAGTTTGGAATCTTTTCATAGGTTTCTAGAGTTCACCTGAGTAATAAATAAATCGATACTTTATATTGTAAAATAAGGATCTTTTAAAGCTTCACAATTGACATATCCCGATATTCAATTTTTATTGATTTAAGGACAAAAATATATTGTCTTTATGAAGTAGAATATTTTTACTTGCATGAAAATCTTTGCTGAAAATATGTTAGTACTCGACATTTGAGTAAACTTTATTTCCATTTTACAATTGTTTTTATATTTCTTTTACAATGCTTATCTATATATTGTATATATATATTTACGATTGAAGATTTATTCAATCATTTTTATTATGCCCTATCACTAAAAAAAATTTACTGTGATTTTTAATATCTTTAAGGCTGTATTATATCAAGGCGTGAGGAATTTTTAATCTTCTAATTTCCATGTAATCTTTATCAAAAGATATTTTACATCAACTTCAATGGTTTCATCATAGAAATATTCTGTTACAAAAGTTGAAAAAAAAAATGAGAGGGCGCTCAGTTAAATCATTATCGAATGATGAATGTAGACCATACGTAAAACATAATAATAGAATTAGAATCGAAGAAAATAACTATTGTGTACAAGAAATAATGTTTTATGATTAAACTCTAGCAATAAGAATAGAATAGAAATTTTATTTCGAGGAGTTGAGATACCCAAAACAATTTTATTTATATTAATAAAAATATAATTAATTATTATTTTCAAAAAATATTTAAAAGAAGATATTTTGACTCTTTCAACCAGCAATATATCGAAATAAAATATTTATAGACAATAGTTGAACGACAAAATACCAGAAAATTTCGAATGAGTGTGAAACTGCATCTGATTGAAGTGTAATATGCGACAAATGTATACAAAAATTTACGTTGGAATACTTTCCTCTGATATCCGGTTGGGTCAAAATCCTTTCAGTCAAGTTATCCAATGAGTCCAATGTAATTATTTTCCAGTGATTTTCTCTTTCCTAAAAATACACTGAATGTTAAAAAAAAAAGTGGGAAAAAAGTTCCAATCGTTAAGTAAAGAGGAAATGCAATTATCGGTTCCTGTAATTGTAATGCAAACTAAATTAATGAAAATCTCTCCTAGAGGCGAAATCGAAATTACCCCAATCCTTGCATTAATTATCGTATTATTATACGTAAAAATGATTTATTGTAAACCCATGCCACGCATATCATTGATACAATAATTATGATCAATTACATAATATGTGACATTACATGTATAAAATTTATCTAATAAATATATTACAAAATTCAGGTTGCTTATTTATTTATTTTAATATATTATAAAAGGATGATTATTATTTTTTTTACAATATAATTGTTATATTTTGTATAAAAAATTTAATATACAGTAAAAATGTAATGAAAGTGGCTTAAAAACTAAATTAAATCTCAGATACAAAATTTTATATGAGAAAAAAGCACACACATACGACCTAAGGGAACTTTTATTAATTAGATAAATCAGGATTAAGTAATTAATAAAAGCTCTCTAGTTTATATTTAAAAGTATATAACTAAACGATGTTTAAAAGTAAATAAATTTTATATTCTCTTTTACTCGCTGAAAGCTTTCAGGCAAAAAACGCTCATCTAATTTCATCCACGCTACATCATTTCTGAGCTTATTCGATTAATCATTCTATATAGAAAGCAGAGCTTTCTGGCAAGTAATATATGAAAGTCTTTTCCAAAAAGCACTCTTTGTATAATCTCTAGTTTTCTCTGTCGACGCTTTCAATGAAAACTTTAGTCTTTTGCAGTCTTTCTGAGTAAGCAGTCCGTGAATTATGTCCAAAGGACTCGTTTTATGAACCACCATGCCAAACAAAAGGCTTTACTTGTGATGAGAATGTGTTAATGCCCTTAGCAAAAATGTCTCATTATCACCGTAATTTTATTTTTGCTGCAAAAGCATTCTTTTATTTAAAAAATCTAGTTCGTTTCAGACAATTTCAGTGTGACTCAAAATTTCATAAACTCCTTTCATTTCTTCATCTTTGTAAATGTAATATGAAACTTAACTAGAATTTGTATAAATCTCCTACAAAAAATTATATCTAGAAATATTATTTAAAGTTGTGTAATTTAAAATTTACATATAAATGCAAAATAAATGGAAGATTTTATACCTCGAAAAGTTCTGTTTGTTTTAAAATTGACTTGTCGGGTACTGGGTTGAATTTTCCGACGTGTAGTGTGACGAATTATTTTATTTATTTTTTTTTTATAATGGATTAAGAATATCAAAAAAAGTTCCCAAAAAAATTTTATTTTTATTTATTTACTAACAGAAATTTGATTTTAGGGAATTTCAATATATTTTAAGGAACCTTAAAGGATTTTTAAAAGAGTTTGAAAAAGTTATGAAGAGAATGTTATAGAGATTTCTATAGATTTCACAAGACTTCAAGACATCTTAAAGGATTTCATCATATTTGAAGTGGCTTTAATGAATTTTGAGGGATTTTAAGAAATTTCGAGTAATGTCAAGTTATTGTAAGAAATTTCAATGAATTTCCAAAGAATTCAAGTGAGTTTAAGGATTTTTTTTTTTTAGGGATTTCAAGACATTTTAAGTGATTTTAAGAAATTTCGAGGAACTGATTCTAATGTGGAGGAAATCAAATGAAATCCTTTAAAACCCCTTAAAATTAATTGAAATTCTTTAAAATGTTTTAAATCATCTGTAAATGTCTGAAAATCTTTAAAAATATTTCAAAATCCCTTGGAGTTCATTAAAATCTCTTAAAATTCTTTTATTATTTTTGAAATCTTATAAAATCTCTTAAAATCCCAGATAACGCCGGGTAAATTTCAGCTAGTAAATAAATAAAAATTTAGAGTTTTAAGAACATTGAAAACTTTTTTTTGATATTTTTATTCCATTAAATGTAAAAAAATCGTTAGACTAGACATCTGAAACTTCATTCCAATTGTCGGGTTTACTTGTGTAAATCGATGTAGTCCCGCTTGGATGGCCGATTTTGAGATTTTTTTGGGCATAACTAAAATTTTCGAAGTTTTATCTACGTACAACATTTGCGTCGAGAAAGTATTCTGGTTTCAACACGTCCTCGGCTATAACCGTTTGCACGAGGAATGTGATCGGTCCTCTGATAGTGTTGCTGCTGCCTCTGCAATTGCTGCTGTCTTTGCAGCATCTGCTGCCTCTGTAGGTATTGCAGCCTCTGCTGCTGTTGAAGATGATACTCCCTCTGGCTGGATTGCTCATCTGGAAAAAATATGGATGTTTTTATTACTCTTTTGGTTCTTATTTTTTATTACTTTCAGAATTCATTGTGTAATCAAAACTGCACATCTGCTGCATTTGATGTTTTTTTAAAAAGAACCCTTTCTTCAGAAACTTACTGTCTTATTCACTTTTATCTCGTAAATTTTCTCCACGTGTTTCCATACATAATAAGAGTTATATTTTGGGAAAAAGGAGAACTATACCTTTTGTGAATTATAATTTGAAACTAGCAAAATTAAAAATATTGCTGCAGCTTCAGATCTTTATTTCTTTTCTCATGGTCATTGCTCTCGAATTATATACTTTAATGGCAGCAATTACGACAATGATGGTCACTCAAATTAACGTGTTGGCATCAATGAAGGTTGTTCAGTTCGCAGATCAGTGGCAAGCAATTTTCATTAAATCTTAACTACCATCTTAAGTGTATCAGCCGATACAGAAAGCAAAACAGACAATTTGCAAGATTAATTTTATACTCAAAAAATAGCCATTCCAAATTTCCAAATCATTTTAATACAAAATCCCAAAAAACAATTCCAAAACAACTTTGTAAACGTGATAAAAAGACTACATCTCTAAATTTCTACAAAATATTCATTGAAAACAATAAAAACGATCACATGATCTGTTTCTGCACACCAAACTTTTCAGAATCGCACTTTTCAACTTGACTTAAAATATGCTGAAGTTCTTGAACTTCATTAGCGTTGAGATCGGTTCTAATATCTGTCAAAATAGCATCAGTGAGACTCAGAGTTGCCAACTCTTCAGAATCGACGAGATAATTTTCTCTTTGAGACAAAGTCATCTTTAATCTGTGAATATAATTTCTCAATCCTTGTTGCATAGCGATTCCAACTTTAGAATCAGGTCTCGGAAGTTTCGGTTCTTTGTTCTCTTGATCCAAACTTATCTCGCTTATTTCATCGGTTCTCAGCAACATCGAGTTTGTCTTCGACTGGCAACCAAAACTCGATTTACTTCGAGGTCTACTCCACCTTGATTCAATCGATCTTCGGTCCTGAGATATTCGTTTCGAAATTTGCAGTGTCGCTGAACTAAAAGTTTTCGTCCTGGAAACTCTTGAGTCGTGCAAGGTGTTTGAAGAAGACCATTTTGTCGTCTGAGACGTGCTTCGCTCATCCAACCACCTCTCTTCTCTCTAGGAAAACGGGTTTCTTTTATAACCATGTTTTTCTTAAGGATATCCTGCTCATTAAGCTTAAGACATTTTTTAAAAAATATTTATATACCATAAAATATTTATATTTATATCATATTTACATTTAATCATTTAAGCCGACCTTACAGCCAAAAACCTTTTGAAATATCTTTAAATTGCTTAAAATCTTTCGAAATCCCACAAAATCATTTAAAATCCCTTGAATTCATTTAAAATCTTTAAAATCTTTTGTCGAAATTTGAAAGACTATTTGGGAACTGGATACAGTGTATGAAACTTGTAATCATTGCAAATAATCTGAAAATATCTGCACCTGAGGACTTGAACTCCTCGAATTTTCTGAATCTCGTCTCTTCACAATAGTTGAATTCCTGTTTACAACCACATATCCCTTATCCGAAGCTCGTCTCTTCACAGTTTGTAAATTCTCATTCACAACTTCCATATCTGGTCCCCTCGCTATTTGCACATCTGTATTTGTAACAATATTATCTTCTCTCTCTCCGTCCTTAACATCCGAAACGGGATTCTTGCACAAAATTGAACTGGCAGTCTTTGGTCTCTGAAGTTTACAAATCCTCGAACTTTTTGGTCTCTCTAAAGATTTCGACCCACTTTCAGAAACAACTTCTTTGCCAACGAGTACACTATCAGAAGTTAGTCTATTCTTCAAATGATTTTTGATCTGAAGGGGCAAATGTGACTCAGAGTTTCGGGAACGTGAAGCTGATGATGGTTTCGATGGAGGATCTACAGACTTCGGCAAGTTGACATTAGATTTGACGAGAAAGGTTTTGGAATATGGAATAACTGTTGGTATCGAAGATTTTGCAGATTTTGAAGGTTTTAAATCGGAAGACTTTGCACTTGAATGTTTAACACCTGAAGATTTCACTGCAGATTTCAATTCTGATGATTTTGAACCTCTACTTGGAGGTTTCATATCTGATGATTTTTCCCCTGTAGGCTTTAAATCAGATTTCCTACCTTGTGGTTTTGTAAGTTTAGAATTCAGATCTGAAGATTTTGAACCTCTAGATTTGATTTCTGATGTTCTAACATCTGAAGATTTCTGATTAAATTTTTTGGGCTTGACTTGCTCGGCAATATCTGGATTTCCACCCTCTTTATTTTGCTTGTCTTTCATTTCTTCACCCTCTTTATTATCAGTGACGATATTATTTTTTCTCTGGGGAGAAGTACCTTTTCTTCTAGGCGTCCTTGCTCTCGGCGTTGTGCAACGACTTTCAGAAGCAGAAGATGGATTGCTGTACCAATCTCTAGCTGAAGTAGTTGGTTTTTCAGAGTAAAATCGTCCACCAGTTGATCTGGGTCTTGGATTTGAATACCTCCTGTTGAAAGTCTGTATCTGACTTCCACAGAACCAGGGTAGTGGATGATTTGGGGTACTTCCTCGACTTCTGCTAATAAAAGAAGATTTCGAACGATAGGAAGCAGCTTCTTTGAATTTGCTTGACTCACTCCCAACTTCACTTGAACTTGCTGAATAATCATTTTTATCTTCTCTTCTGGGTATTACATCAACCCTTGGAGTGTTTTGATTCAAAAGAACCACTGGAGGATTTTTCCTCTTTTCGATAATCGAGTGGTGACTCGATATAGCAGATCTGTTCAATTTCTGAAGACTTCCAGTGCTCGGTTGCCTCTTTGGTGTCCGAGGATGCTTTCTTGGGAAATTTTGAGACTTTGGCGAATCACTATCGAGCCTGACATCCACCTTAGGCGCATCAGATCTTCGAAAGATCTGTCGAGTCTCATTCTTATAAGGGACTTCATTTTCATTGACTTCATTGTTATTTAGAATATCAACTGAGGGAGCAGTCGACCTAATTGTCACTTTGGAATTATTTGTACTATTATTGCAACTTCTTCTTCGAGAATGAATACTCAGTGCCCTTTTAGGCGTCGTAGATTGTTCCCTGAAATCTACCAATTCAGGAACTTCATCATTTTCAGAAATCGACTCCCTTGTATCTGTAGCTTTATCTGAAGTTCCCACCTTTCTAAATTCTTGCACCAAAAAATGATCCAGAGGATGTAAATACTCCCATTCCCGTTTTCTAATCGCCTTTCCTGGCTCGGGACTTTCTTCAAGATTAAATAAGTTTCGACCAGGACTATTCTTCAATTTTTTCTCTGTTCTTGAGTCAGTCGCATTTAGACAAATTGAGTTCAAAACCAAATCTCCGGGAGGTTGTCGACCGTCAAAGTGTTTTTTTAATAATGTTTCTATCAATTTGTGTCTGTAGGCTTCATAATCGACTGACGAAATATCAACTACTGGAAGCTCGAAATTTGTAGCTACAAATGATGTCGATTGGTTAAGAGGTAGGGGATCTTCGAATTTCTTTTGCGGGAATTTCTTTTCAGCTCTTGCATCTTCTGTACTGGATTTTGGAATCGGAGATGAAATTGTATTTCGAACTGGAGTTACGGTTCCACTAAAGCTCGAACTTGAAGCTGACTTTATTAGTGGAGCAGGATAGTGCATTACGACTGTACGTTTCCTTATTGTGGAGAAACTGACTTTACGAGAGAGCGATGTCCTCGAAGACTTTTTTTCAGTATCATCCTAAATAGAATATAATGAAATGAAATATTAGAAATGGGATTGGAAAACGAGTTTGAATAGAGGGGGTGGGAACAAAGGATGGGAAAACGTATTTGGAAAAATGGTTTAAAAAAGGGAGTTGCATAAAGTGTTTAGAAAAGTTTTGTGGAAAAGAGGCTTGGCAACTCTCTAAAATTGAATCAGTGGTAGTTGACAGATAATCAGTGGAATTTGACTGGGAATCAGTGAACTTTAAATGATTTTTCACTGACTCAAGTTTAGAGAGAAAGGTGTTTGGAAAAAGGCTTGGGAAAAAGGATGAAAATACGTACGAAAAGGAAAGAAATGCGACTGAAGAGTGGCACTGACAGTAGAAGAGCCAAGGCCAGGGCAACGAGGCATTCAAAAACGAAGGGTGGCAGGGGTGGAAGTGATGTTAAGGTTAGAATAAACTTCGGTGGGACCTCGATGTTTAACATCCCGGCGATTTCGATAAAGTTCGAGCTCGACCAGGACCAGGAAACTCTTTCAGCCTCATGATCAAATCAATTTACAGGCTCCAAGCACAACTAATCAATTTTCTTTAACAAAATCGCGTACTTTTCTTGGTTCGAAAGCCAAAAAGAAAACCATTCATAACCGAACATTTGCTACTTCATTATGCGCGAGTACATTGTTTTTTATTCAAAATTTATTATCAAATGGAACCACATGTCTTTCGAATTTTAATTTATAATTTTAAATAAATGCTGTGAAAAAAGGATGGAAAATAGAAATTTAGAACATGTAATGAAATAGGCAAAAGGTAAATCTGAATTTCCATCTGAAGTAACTAAATTGCTCTTATGGTAAAGTGTCACATATTTCTGTATATCATATTTTAAACAGGTGGCTTGTTAAAATTTAAAAATTCTACCTACTAGATGCAATTTAATTTTTGAAAGCCTTGGTTATTAATTTCACTCCACTCTAAAAATCAGGTTAATACATTTTTTAAAATTAAAAACCATGTTTTATAGAAACTAAAATCTCTTCTCAAAAAAGTCTTAACACTGAATTTCTAAAAAAATCTTGGAAAATAATAATCCAGATAATGTCAGATGGAAGATTGAATAATAATTATTAATTATGTTTAAAATTAGTTAAAAAACGCAAGCAGCAACACATACACTTACAATCGACGAGCGGATACACTCGTGTCTGATCCTGTTCTTGAGTTCGCAAAATTGGATGGACTTGGTGATAGGCAGCTCTAGTGCGATACTCGTCCTGTCGTCGAGAGTGGCTACGATAATTTTGAAGAGCATATGTACCAGAAAACATGCGAGTGTACCTCGTATAACAACCCCGTGGAATCTGAAACATAAAAATCGTAGAATTTAAATTTGGCGCCAAATTCCTTTGAAATTCTAAACTTATTTTGGCGGGTAATTTAAAATTCAACTTACTCGGTAGGAATTCTGAGGCACTGGTTGAGGTGGTCGATCTGGACATATCAGCATCTTCTTAAAAGACTTGTGCTACAAACAGAACAAAAAATTCCTTTCAAATTTTATTAAAATTAAAATGTCATTTATTATAATTAAAAATGACTAAACACAGCTCTCTGAAATTCGCATTCCATAAAGTACAAGTGAATCTTTTCAATTTAACAAAATGTATGGAAAATATTCACAATTTAATGAGCAAAAAACAAACAAGATGAAAATGTCGGCAGTTTTATAACAATAGGCAAATGAATAAACCTCAAGTTTCATGAAAAACATTATAATGAGGAAAAGTATACAAAAACTTTCTATTGATGCTTCGTGGAAGCTTTTCTCTTCCTAATCCACTTTTCTCGAAACAATCAGACCTGTATTCGAACGAATTTCTTCCTCCTTCCTCCCATTCATCATTTCGTCAAACAATTCTCTTTATATTACTTTATTCAATTCTTTTTTTCTTGTAAGGAAAGTATAGCTACGTGACTCAGCAAAGGAAGGAAAGAAGGCAGTATGAAGGACTATACAAAATAAAAATGACATCAGAAGTAAAGCTGTGCTTGCTGCTCTTGGATTGACCAGGGGATTTACGTCTATCGAATATAACGACGTACGGCTTACCTCTGAATCTAGATGACGTTCAGCTTCTGAAAAAAAGAAATATTTTTTTTAGTATATGCTCTTCATATTGATTTAAATTTCGAGTCTGAATCAGGACAACATTTTTTGGGATCACGTAAATTTACCGAAATTTAAACTTCCTGAAATTGTAAATCATCGAAATTTAAAATTCCCGACGTTGAAAATTCCTGAAAAATAAAATTCCCGACACTATAAAATTCCCGGCATTATAAAATTGCTGACAATATAAAATTTCCGACACTAGAAAATTTCCGAAATGAAAAATGCCTGATACTGGAAAAATCCCGAAAAGATATCTAAAAATGTTTGAAAAATATTTTTAAAATACAGAATAATTAAAAAAAAAATTGTATTACTATTTAAGTAATTTATTTATATATTAAAATAATTTTTTCGGGAAAAAATCCATTGTCGGGAATTTTTTAGTGTCGGGAATTTTATGTTGAAGTCAATTTTCCGTCGGTAATTTTCCAGTGTCGAGAAATTTTGATTTCGGGAATTTTATAAACTGTCGGGAATTTTTAGTGGCTACATGATACAAAATGATCTGTGAAAATGGGAAAATGTCCTGAATCTGAAATGTCACTCAGATAGCAGCATTAAAGTCGCGAATTTCGAAACAGTCAATGTGGGCATGTCCTAAATACCACTTGGTGGGGAAAATTGGTTACAAAAGCACCATTGAAACTTGTGACATTGCCTCCGCATGAATGGTGTCGCATAAATTTACCTCGAACGTGTATGGAGAAATGGCATTCAGCTCGATTTCCGGCAGCATCGGAAGCGATGTAGCGCACGTTGTGAATACCGGGGTACATCTGCTGTCCAGGTTCCTGTGAAAATGGGTAGAACGTAAAATTAACTTTCGAGGCTGTACCATCGTTAATTGCAGTAAACGGATGCCCTTTCCTTTCCATTAAAACTGATTAGAGCGAGTTGCCAAATCCTCCCTCTCCAACCAGTACCAAATCCAATTACATGCATACAATACGAGCAAAGGCTAATCGATTAGTCTGTATTTTCATATATAGTTCATATTACATCGCCGTAAGATTTCATTATTAATAAAAAAACATCGGTTCGCTAAAATTCTATTACTCTAAACTGCTATTGAAAAATATCTCGAAAATGTTCATTTATACTTTTAATTAAACATCTAAATATGATAAATATTTTCCTTTGAATTTCGAAATCAATGAGAGGAATAATTTCCAAGACTGGAATTTTCAGGAATTCTCATCCCGACATCAATATTCTACTTCGGGGAATATAAGCAGGTCAAGTGGCAGGTAATTGATCATTAATTACGAATATACAGAAGACCGGGTAAGTGCAAGATACGTAACTTTCGTCATTAACGAAGCTTTTAATAAATAAGGATCTAGAGCACAGCTCGTCATACCGAGTTGTATAATATGTTTAGTGTTTCAAACTGATATTAAATAATACATTTTTTTGTAAAAATAATAATAATTCGTAAATATTCTTGTAAACCATACTTACTCTCGATTTATAAATTTTATCAATCTTAACATTATCCTTGAATGTGGGTTCCTGCCAAAAAACTATTCGGCCATTTTCTCCTGGTTCTAATCGAACTTCGAAGGACGTTGGGCACGTTAAGACTTTCGGATTTTCTCTATCTGTAAACAAAATTATAACGTCTTTTGTCAAAAATTTATGTATGGGACAAATTCTTCTACGGAATAAATTTTCTTTGAAATGCTTGAAAGTCAAGTTCAACATTCGATTTTCATTATCTGAAAGGCGATAAAAAATATATACTATTATTGGAAGCGATAATATTTAAAATTATTTAAAAGCTTATCAACAAACAATAATAATGTTGAATAAGTTTGTCGAACTAAATACACTGCCTTGAACTTCCTCGTACATGGTAGCGACTTTTTAGTCTTCATAAAAAAAAATAATACCATCAATTAAACAAAATGCTCAGAAATTTTGTGATTATATTCCTAATTTCATGTGCATTCACAAATGTAAGTAAAAAATTATGTATTTCTTGTACGAGAATTTTAATTTTAAATATTTGAAATGTTTTCGAGATTCAATTACATCACGATAAAAATAAAAAATTCAAATTTATATTGTGTGTTAAATAATTACACAAATATTATTAGGCAACACCCTATGAGTGGCAAATTGAGAGAACAATGACAGAAGCCTTATACAATCCATACGTTTCTATACAAGGCACGGTTGATCCAGAAATGGAAGTTTTATGGAAAAAGGAACTAGAAAAATCAGATAAACTGTTTGTATGTAATGAACATTCAATTTTTTTTAAATCGATTACCTTCATTTTTCATGTAAATAATTTATAGAACATTAATTTTTAGCTTCAAGCCTACTATTTGCATAATAATGAATATAAACTTGTCTATTATTCTTTGTGTGATACATATCCAGAAAATTCAATGAATAAACTATTTCAAGATTTGACACGTCAGCTCTTCACTGAAAAAAAAAGTTGTCCTATCAAAAAGGTATTTGCAAATTATTTTATATAATTATTTCATACACGTTTCCAACCCACTTTTCTAAACCCCTTTTCCAATTCCTATTTTCAAACGCTTTCCCCTCCCTTTCCGGAATTAAAATGATCAATTAAAATGAATAATAAATTATTTTATGTTAAAGGGCATCGTAACTTCTCCCAGTTCATTTAATATTACAACAGAAGTAAAACCCCTTCCCAAATGTGGCAAAACAACACTACAAATAAATGGGTATGGCCCAGATGTTCCTGTACAGTACTTCAGTCATTTTTTATACGTTGTACTGGACACTACAATTACAGGAGGTGATTGCTCTTAAAAAAATTTACAATAATCAGAAACAATTTATTATTCTAATAATAAAAACGTTCAGCTACCTCAATTTTTCCGAGTTATACTTACCCTTAAAATCCACTTCTTTCATATTAGAGGTAAACTTCTCTCAATTCTGTTTGCACTTTAATATATTTTTCCAAAATGAAACTTTTCAATGACTTCCTGTTAATAAAATTGAGAGATTGCGCTTCCAATATTAATTTTACTTACCTCTAACACGAATCATCAGCCTGCAGGTACTGGTGTAATTGGATGCCGGAGACCATGCTGTGAAGGTGACCATAGTGATGCCGGCGGGTAAATCCGCTTGTAATTGTTTTCCCCAGGCTGGAGAAGCATCCACGTACCTAGAATTCTCGTCATATTACATACTGTCCTCACAAAAGCGAGATATGTCTGGTAAATTCAGCCAAATTAAACTACCCTCCGTCTCACGAAGAGAACTTTTTTTCATCATTTTTATAAGAGGACTTTTATTTGGGGAATAAAAACTTGAGTTTTAGAAATATGAAACGTAAAGCACAGCTGCATCAACTAGTATTAAATATAATCGTGCGTACATATATCATCCATAATACCCCAGAAGAGAAATCCCAGATTAGCGTTTGGACTTTCTCCATTTGAACTGAGCTGCCAATCATCCGTCGATATCGAATTTTAAAGCCTTGAATTTGAAATTTTACTCTCAAAATAGAAACAAAAGTAAAAACCAGGGTGGCCACATGTCAGGGAAATTAGGGAAGTCAGGGAAATGTCAAGGAAAAAAAAAATTTGTCAAGATTTTTGTCGTATTACATATATAGCTTTTAGATAGTTTATTTAACAGATTTTAGAAGCTCTACAAGGATTTCGAAGGATTATAAAGAATTTCCAGGCATCCTTTGAGATTCTCTAGGTTTCTAATGATTTCAAGAGATTTTCAATAATTTTAAGGGATTTTAAGGGGTTTCTAGGAATTTAAAAGGATTACACGAGATTTTTATGATATTTAACAGATTTCGTAGAATTTTAAAGGACTTCATGAAATTTTAAAAGATTTTTAAAAAAGTTTAGGGAATTTAAAGTTCCTTGTGGAATTTTAAAGGATTTTAAAAAGCTTGCAAGAATTTTAAGAAATTTTGATTTTTTTTGAAAGTGATATTAAGGAATTTTAATATTCCTTATGGAATTTTAAGATGTTTTCAAAAATTTTAAGAGATTTTTACGTATTTTAATAGATTTTAAAGTTTTTCGTGGAATTGTAAAGGATTTTAAGAAGCTTG
>JAUESH010000008.1:3018841-3029863 GCA_032275165.1 Synergus magnus | reverse complement strand
GGGATGCTGCGGGAGGGGGAACAACCGTGAACCCGGAACAGAACTGGTCGGTACAGAATCGGCAGTTGAGTGTATAATACGCAGCACTAAATTTCTCGGAAAATTCTAAAATTATAATATTCCGAATTACAATGCTTATTCAGTTTCCGAAAAGTGAGTCATAAGTTTTTCCAGATGGACAGCTGATATTTCCCCGATCAATAATAACTCGTAGACGAATGGACTCGTCCAAAATGGCCGCCATGGAAAAATCCAAGTGACTAAGAAATTTAATAACAATGAAATTGGCGTTGAGAATCATTAAAATCCACAAATTTCACATTCTCAGACAAGATTTCATCATTCAAATAAGGAATTTAGGATCTCGGAAACTGAATATTAGGCGATAACGAACAAGAACATGGCAATATGGGCGTTGGCAAAATCGTAGATTATGCGCATTTTCCAGAAAAATATCACAAAATTACTAATTTATTCAGAGAAAAGTCAACGTTTCTAATCACTTTATAATAATAATAATAATAATAATAATAATAATAATGTTCAAAGTTATATGAAAAGTTGTCAGAAATTGCAACGTAATAGTAACGTTTTTGTTTCAAGGCTCGATGACGTCACTTAGGGAAAGGCGACAGAAAAAATCAAAGTTAATTCCTCACGAAAAGTTATTTTTTTATATAAAAATGACTTACCTATAACTCAGTAGAGTTTTCAATTGTATAAAGGTATTCGTTTGGAGAAAATAAAAATGCACTGGACACTCTCGAATTCACTTATATTTCTTCGACGTTTCCGGATACTTATTGAGGGGAAGAACAAAGACGACGTCTTTTTATAAGCTTCAGTTGTCGCTGTGACGTCACAAAAGTGAAGCCTAATTGGTCGAGACTCACCTCGGCGTTTGCTGATTGGTTGATCCAGCCTACGTCACTATGTGAAACTCTCCCATGCGGCTACACGAAAGTATTTTTGATTGGACGTCAAAACAAAGAGAATTTTACAATATTTTTAGCAATTTCTCGTCTTTATTGATAATATTTTGCAAAATTAAGCACTCTTTGTTGCACTAAAATTCTACACGAAATTTACTTTTAAGTTGCTCGATCAATTTTTACTTCATAGCCTTCATAGGTTAATCTCTCCGAAGGAGGTTATGTCAAAAAAAATAAAGGAATGTCAATTACAAAAATCTTTTATTTTAAACAAATAGAGCGTGAAGTTTGACTAATTTCGGGAATTCGATTTTTCTAGCGTCCGGGAATATTATAAATAGAAAGTATATGTTTTTATAAACAGTGATTAAAGATATATATCAGGATAAATAATGGATAAATAATTAGTTTCATATTTAAGATTTTAAGGGTTTTTTGAAAGACCCTTTTTACTCCAAAAGTCTTAAAACTATACATTTTTTGCTCTGTAATCATATTTCTATTTTTAAAATAGTATAGGTAATCAATTTAATCAAAAAGTATATAATTCTAAATATTTTTTGGAATAAAATAGATTGAATTTGGAGCTTAGAGTTAATATCTAAAACCTTTAAAGTGATTGTTTTTATCAGAAATTATCAGAGGAAAAAAGCATTCTACGTCGCTAGTTAATTCTAATGTGCATGAATTATTGATAATGAGAATCGCGAGTCATTTTTATTCATGATAAAATTATGTAATATCACAAAAATTGTGAGTCATTTTGGAGTTCATAACATTCAGAATTGCCTAGAATGTTCTAGAAATTTCAAATCTTCAATCGTTTTTATTTTTAGGTTTCAGGAAGATTGCAATTTACGTGTACGAAACTTTATCTTTTCATCAGCCGTAAAAAAATATATCTTGTCATCATGAATCTATAAAGCACTCCCTATTCAATAGATTAATAGAGAAAAACTTCCCAGAACGAAATTCACGTGGGGTCGTCATAAAATCCATTTTTATACTTCCATTTCCTGTTATATAAGTCATTGGAAACTTTTAATTTTCTTAGAAAAGCTTCAAACGTTTTAGACATGTTGAGAACAAACACAAATTCTATTTTTGGAAAATAAAATTCCCCCCTCAAAGTCTTTCCACGTGCAAAAGAACAGTTTCCCTTGGAATTGAGAAAATTGAGAAAAATTAATTCAATGACAGTCCTAGCATTGTCCAGCTTCTTAATTTCCGATTATCTAACTTCAAATAATTCAATGAATTCTAGCTTAAAAATTAAGAGTAAGAAGTAAAATAATAAAGAAGTAGAAGAGAATTATGAATTAATATAAATTGTATTTCAGTGAAGATACATTCATAGATTGATTTCCTATCTAAGAAAAAATGTACTTTTTTCCTTTACGTGGTAAAAAATGGAATTATAGTGCAATTTTTTCTTTTTGGTGACTCTTCAAGACTTTTATCTTTTTTATGGCATCCTTTGGGTGCTTTCACATGGTTCGAAGAATCCTGGAAAAAATTACATTCGTTTAAATTTATGTTGATCATTTATTAAAAGAAAACTTCTTTTTCTTAAAAATCAGCTTGCCAAATCATCTGCGAAATATCACAAAAGAACTAAAAACGTCTCAAGAAAACAAAAGACTTGATTTCAAGATTATTAAAAGTCTTGCGATAATCTCAGTCTCGTCATCTGATATCATCATTCAGTTTTTATGAAGTAATGTTTAATTGGAAAATTATTTTTTAAGGAATATGTGATACAAAAGGTTTATATTTAATTTGCTTTGCTCTTACCTATAAAACATCTCCAGCATCTTCTTTACTTTCATCTTTTTCATTGCTTCCACTGAATCCTTTTACACGCATCAAACAATCCTGAAACTAAAAATAATATTCAGTTAAAACTATGTTAATTATTTATTAACAGATAATTATTTTTTGGGGAGAAAGTCAGCTTGCCAAATCATCTGCGAGATATTACAAAAGAACTAAAAACTTCTCAAGAAAACAAAAGACTTGATTTCAAGATAATTAATAGTCTTGCAATACTCTCAGTCTCGTCATCGATGTCATCACTTGGTTTTGGTAATTTAATTTTTAGTTTGAGAATAATTTTTTTCATGAAAACTAGATAAAAAAAAGAGTTTATTAAATTTATTTACTCTTACCTATAAAGTATCTCCAGAGTAAAATTTGCCCAGATTCATCTTGTTTTGGTTTGTAGTTATAATTGGCCAATAATTTGGTCACAGATCGTGGGAATAACATTCACTGAGTTCTCCTATAAGGATGCTGTATCCTATAAAAGAAATAAAATACAAAATTAAATAAATATTCAAGTGGAAACATTTTAACAAGCCTTCAAATTTTTGATTGAATTTTAAAGATCTAAATTTTCCAGTGATCTAAATTATAAAGTACACAAACCTGAAACCAGATGAAAAATTTGATCCTCAAAAATCCTTAAAATTTTTATCTTGAAAGCTTTTCTCTGCTTTTTTAACACTCGGAAACACAATGAAGAAATCATTATAGCCAGAGAGATCAAGGACTTCAACAAAATTTCCAAAGTGCAAAGTACGAAGCAAAAAAGTTTATAGGAATTTGACATTAAATGCAAATCTTCAGAGTATCGTCTTCTTCTTGGAATGCGAGTTCCAGTTTCTTTAGTTCTTGTTCCACGCCCAAGTCTCATTCCAGCTCGCAACATCTTCATTTTTTTTCGGTATCAACTTTGAAAAGAAAAAATTGAACTCCCGACTCATTTTCTATAACAAAAAATGCTTTTAAACATTTGAATAGAAATTATACCAACAACAAACTGAAGTTAGAATAGAGACTAACTTTCTCCAGCAAAGGGTTTAACGCAAATGAGGACAAATATTTCCACATCATTATCTTGGCTATTATTATCACTTCACATCGAAGTATGTAATTTTATATTAAATCGATTCTTGTGATACAAGAGGAAAAAGATTAACAAAAAATTTGTGAATCAGAACGATTTACTTTATAACTAGACATAGAAGCGAAAAATTTAATTGATTTTGCTTGTTTCTTTATTTTCCTTTTTAAAAATGTAATAAAAACTAATTTTAACAAAGATTTAGAACGAAATAAATTAGCAAAGCTTTATCAAGAGTCACTTTTGAAATATGAATTGGTTTATTTATTTGTATCAGTACAGAAGACCTAATAAATCACAAAGGAACATCACGTATTGCGCATAAATACAAAATAATATCTTCTACTCGGCACGCCATGAAAACAATTACGATTTCTTTCTAAGTAAAAAAAATGATAGGCACATGCCTTTCAAATGAGATTTTCGAAAAACCTAGAACGAGAAATAATAAATTCCTACCAATTTCAGATTATCCACTTCTTGTTCCAGGATCTTCGAATTTTATCCATGCACTTTCGTCATGATTTATAATCAATACTTTCCTTATATAACACATGTCATTCAAAAATGACGACTAGCATCTCGAGTCTTTTAAAATCAGTAAGAAGAGAATAAAATGTTTATAGTTTCTTTAAAAGAAACGAATTTGAACTAGAATTTCAATCCCTCCCTCATCCTTAGACTCTATGGGTCTCTAATAAAAAAAAATCTAATTAAATTACATAATTAACCAATATTGCTTTCTTAAGAAAATGAAAAAAAACTAATGAAATATCCACGAAACTTTGTCCAAGAAATGATTAATGAAACTTAAATCCTAAGTTTAATTTTTCCTACGAATTTTTAAAATCAGCTTCGAGAGTTTTCTAGCTTATACATTCATTGGCAACCAGATTGAATAGTGGAAATGGGTGATTTTTGAAGTTAAAAAAAAAGAGAAACACGGAGAGAAAATAAATGTAAAAGAAAATCATGACCACTTTCCAATCGGCGTAGTTCATAATTTTAGTAGGAACATACATTTCGAAAGTCATGATCGTGTTTTATAACACAATTCGGGCTAAAAGAAAACTAAAACTGTTATTAATTATCAATTAGTAAAACACCACAGCATTCAATTAGTTTTGCACTGAGCTAGAAGAAATTGACACATTCTCTTTCTAAGAATTAGTTTAAAACAAAAAGCTCATTGCCAAACTTGTCAAATATCAACTAACATATTAAATTGCGCGCTTGCAAAAAATCCTTTGAGAAAAGAGACGTTAAGAATAAGAAAAACTACTTGCACGATAAAAAAAAAAGTCATGTCTCTATTATCAGAGAATCCGATTTTTCGAAAACGCACAAAGTAGTAATAAATATTGAATATTTGTTACTACGTGAAAAACGCAAAAAAAAAATCCCGTCTATTTTTGTAACTGTGTTACTGTGTGTGTGGCCAAAAGGACAAGAATTTGTCCCTTACTGCCCGCAGATTTCCTGTAGAGTCAATGGTCTTAAAAAAGGAAACGTCCGAATGCAATACACGTTTGGTTTATTCAATGAAAGTTGGAAATTACAAGATCAGAACAATACACCGTGTCGAAGAAACCTTGTCGATGATACGATCAAGTTTTCAACTATTTATTTATCATTTATCAATGATTAATTATTTAATATTTTGTAAAGGGCTTTCAACTAAGAATAATGTCAGATTGATAGAAATTGTTTGAGTTTTAAAATTAAATGAAATCTCGGTGAACGTCAAAAACTCAGAAGCTGGATCTAAAAAAAAGTCTTGCAAATTGCTTTTGTGAGCGAAACAATCTATTATTCTCTTTACGTCGAATCTTACTAGAGCAAACGTTTCTTTTTTTCGTTTCTTTACGACTACACACACAACATACACATGGAGATTCGATACAAATGGTCTTCTCTACGTTTTAGCTTCAAAACTTACAAATCTTTGCAGCTCATCTCCTTCGAAATTCACTCCCTTCGTATCAGATTAAAACTATAACTAAATTTGCAATTCAACTTGCTCCGCCCAATGCATTCTATCGATTCATTCGAGGAAATCCTAGAGCTATTACTTGAATCAATGGCCTGTTTAAGTTGATCATGATAAATGATTTACCTTCATTCAATTGTATTGCCTAACTCATCATTGATTCACATTCCTGATCTGAGTAAACAAGCCAGTGATTCAATGAGAATTTATCTTCTTACGATAGATAAGTTATACTTAATCAGTAAATTGAATGTTTTGGTAGGATCTACTTAGAATCCGTCTCCATTTTAATTTCCTCAGCTTTCTTGTCCTTTTTTGAAGTCTCGTTGTCGGTTCCCTCACCATTACTATTATCACGTCTTCGTTTGCGAGCGAAACGTCCCTTGTATTTTGGTGGCGGAAGTTGTTCCATACCAAGGACTTTATGGATTTGGCGGAAAGCCACTAACCTGAGTGCATGCTGCGCCGAAGCTGTGATATCTTCTCTTTGTTGGGCAGTCATAGTTCCTATTGCATCAATTGGATCCTTTTCACAAGGATCCGACAATCCTGGAGACAAAAACAATCCTTTTTTGAAAATGAATTCATTTCTTATTGAAAGAAAAATGAAGATTTTTATTGAAAAGTCAGATTGCCAAATCATCTGTGAGATATCACAAATAAACTAAAAATGTCTCAAGAAAACAAAAGACTTGTTTTCAAAATAGTTAATAGTCTTGCAATACTCTCAGTCTCGTCATCGATTTCATCATTCGATTTTTAATTTTTTTAAAAGATTAAAGGAAATTTGCGGGACAAAATATATTTTAGAAAATAAGATCTTACCTGGTCCTCCAGGGAGCAGAATTCCTCCAGCTACACATTCTAGCAATCGCCTTAAAGCTTCTCCTGGACTTAGTGGACCGCCAGCGGTGCTGATCACCTTCTCAGTTAGCAACTCCAACGCCTTTGGATCAAAATTAAATTTCTTTAGAATAGGTAAAGTATTCGAATATTAAGGCTCTTCTTAAAAAAATTGGAAAACAGAAAATAAGACTGCAGTTGTTCATAAAATAAAATGGTAAAGTATACTAACCCATGAGTTCAATGGACCCCAGGTTGGCACTCGGTTGCACAAATCTCGCATTATGCGTATAACCATTACGCAGCTCTGCAAGGAGGTAGCTCTAGCCTATTAGAAATACAAAAAGTCTTATATTATATAAAAGTCATTTTACTTTGCATTAACTAACTAAATCCCTTGAGGGGTCACCAATTATCAACCTAAGCTAACCTTCGTTTGCTTTGTGTGGGCTTTAGCTAACCTTCCAGCCTCGTGCCTAATTTTTAAAATATTAGCCCATATCAATTTTACCGGGTGTTTATTACAATTAACGCGATTTAACAAAATACCTATCATTATCAACAAATAGAAAAAGTGCAACTCTTAAAACTTGACCTTTATCTTTACATTTTCCAAGTTTCTCAAATGTCTACAAATTTGTAAATCAAATAAAAAGAAACACCCGGTATACTCATGACACCACTGTGTACTTGTGCTTGTCTGTCTCTTATTTTTATTCGGCGCTCTCTTTCGCAATACCTTTATAGTTTATAAGTATAAGTAATCAAAGTAAAATGCTCAAGAAACATATCTCTACAATAAAAATCTGTAATATTTACAAATAATTTGTAACAGTAAAAGTTTAGTCAATGCTTGAAAATGCAATGATGACCAATTTCCTTAAAAAATGTACTTCGTTTGATTAAAATGCGCTACTCTTGATTTAAAGACAGACCTAGAACAGACTCAGTCTAGGCTATGCTGCGCATTGATCCAGAATAATGAATAAGATCGATCGCGGTTCAAGAAATAAAATAAAATCTACTCTCTTCTGAGAATGCAACTCTCTTGAAAATGTAATTCTCTACTATTATTCTGGATAGATTATTTATTCGAAGGAACGCATGTGCACACAACCTATGTCAAAAAAAGCGACAAAGGACTGTATTACACTAAAGTTCCTGCCTGAAAAACTATCTGATCGCATTTTCAATGTCAAGCTATTGCAACCTCGCCAAAGAACCTTTAAAACTTTTAATAATCTACAAACCAAAATTCTACAATACTAAGATACTTTTCTTTGAAATCAATTGAAATAAAGTCCAAGGACGATCGCAAAGGTAAGAATGCTTAAACATCAAATGCGAGCAAACTAGCGAGGGTTCAGGCCGAATTGAAAATAATGTAATTAATAATTAGTTAATAAACCCACAAGGCTGGAAGTTCTAAGACTGCTCTTTTCGGACAGAGGATACTTGCACTCGTTTTTAATAAACAGAAAATTAAGTCGCGAGAGCCAAAAAATTGGCCTGCTTTCTCTTTTCTTTTTTTAAATTTTACTTTTTGAAACTTTGAACTGAGTGTTAATTGATTCAAACCTGAAACCACTTGGCATGCCTGAGTGCAGCTAAAGCCTCCAAACACTTAGCCTTGGGAAGTACATCTGGCGGATCTGGTTTGGTCACAGCCGGTGTTGCTGGCGTTGTTTGCGGTTGAGCAGCTCCCTGTTGCTGCTGTCCAGCATTATCTGAGATTCCAACAAAGAAAGCAAAACACGCTTAGACAATACTTAGAGTGTTTGATCATGCCCCGTCTGATTTAATTAGCAACCCTCTATATTCGCATTTCAAGTGCAGTCTTTCAGAGCACAAGACTCAAAAGTCAGCGGCGAAACAAAAAATAAGATTCAAACTACAGCCATAAATGCTAGCCAATGCGCTGACTTTGCGAGTTCTTTTACAGTTTTCATTGCTCTGTAAACGAACATCTTTTCTTTCTCCGAATTCTCATTTCCTATCCACTCTTCAAATCATGACAAATTAAAAAGAATTGACTTATGAAAAGAGAATTCGGATGCTGAAGTCTTCTTTGCAAAACAAGAGACAGTCGTGCATCGAGCATCGATGGAGGGTAATTGATAAATAACGCATGATCAAAAAGTCCATAGTTTTAAGATTGCCTCAGCGTTGTTTCTTGATCTCAGAAGCATGTCCACGTTCGATGCAAATTCGGAAAAACAATTCTAGATATCAGAAACTCTACTACGAAAATTTAATTGAAAATCTATTTCACAACTGCAACTCCTTTCAATTAACTATCAATTTGAAAATAAGATATCAAAAATAATCAATAATGTAAAGATATACTATTATTTCCCGACTTCTCTTTCCCGTTGAAGAATCTTGATCGAACTGAGGAAAAAGCGCAAGTTTTTTTTCGCGATTTAGAGAGAAAAGATAAAAGAAAACCGTGGACACACTAAATGCGGCTGCATCAAAAAGGAAATATCTGTTAGAATTAGAACGCACGCGAATCGACTGGTTTCGTCCCGAAGTCCTTGGCTGCACCTGTATTTTCCTGCCGCTTAAAATAAAGGTATTGAAATGTCCAGGCCATGAAAAGAACAAACGAAATTGAGAAACCGCGTATAAAAATAAAAAAAAGGTGCTTCCTCTGAAATTGTAGATAGGTTATAATAATAATGATAATGATTAAGTTATCCTTTTCTTGGCCGTCGTGGAATCGTGAAACGATCAAATTACCTGCAGGGGCGACCGGTTTCGTAGCATCTCGCATCAAAGGACTCGTGAGTGTTACGCTGACAGTTACCGATCCACCGGAGACAGTCAATGCTGCCGATTCTGGATGTTTTCCTACGTTGTATATGTCTTCCGGCGCAACAGTTTTCAATTGAGCTGGTAAGATCTCTGCAACTTTGTTCAACAAAGTCCTGAAAAGATTAAAATCACTCAATGTCATTCGAGACGTTAAGTTATATTTCAGTCAAACATAAAAAAAGAAGAAAATTCTATACCTAGTTGGTTTCTCAGCACAGAGAACTACAAGGCAGACATGGTTGTCGCCCGAGAGAAGAAGGCCTTTCGCAAGATTCCCAACTCTCATAACACCACGAAGAATTCTTGCGTCTTCCTTTTCCTTCTGGAAGGAAAAGAGATTTCCGTCACTTCCGTCCTCCTTCTGAGGTGGAGTAGCGTTCTTCTTCTTGTCTCCCTCTTCCTTCTTCACGCCATCAGCATTAGCTTGAACAACAGGCGCAGGAGTTGGGGGGGCCGGAGTACTGTTAGCAGCACCTGGTTTTTTACCTACTTCAGCCAAAGCGTCGGAGACGAATTTGAGGGCCTTCTCAGTGTGAGAAACGATTTTCTGAACTGCCTGTAGTTCTTCCTCCTTAGGGTAAATAGTCGAGTGATGAGCTAGGACATGTTTGTCGTCAGAGGAATCAGGACGCCTCTGTGGTCCCGGGAACATCATCATCGGAGGTGGTCCTGGGAAAGGTCTTGGGATTGGAGGAGCACCAGGTCCTCGACCATAACGACGATACCATTCGTAGTATTCGCACTCTTCCTCGTACCTACGCCTTTCTTCCCAGTACATCATCTCCTCGTCCATCATCGGACCCATTGGTCCCATGGGGCCCATCTGATTAATTTCCTCCCGACGACGCATGTACTCTTCCCGCACTTGCTGTCTGCGTAGCTTCTCCTCAAGCATCTTCCTTTGCTTGAGACTCGGCTTCATGTCAACGACGAGGTCTGGGTTGACTTTCTTTTTGTAGGCGAACCTGTGACGACGACCCTTCATGTGCATGTCTTTAGCGTTAGGGTCATTAAAGCGACACTCGCAGAGCTTGCAATTAAAACTGATGATCTTTCCATCCTCAGACTTGTTCTCCTCGATGTATTCCTGGCCAACAGGTTGGATGTCCTTGTCGTCAATGTTCGAATCATCACCACCGTCGTCAGTTCCATCTTCAGTTTTCACTTCGGCTTGAGCTTGGTTCACCGTTCCAAGATTTCCAGCTAGAATTAGATAAATTAAGGTTAATGAGAGTCTGGATGTAAGTTTACTCAGTTTTCGAGGGGATTTAATTAGATTTAAGAAATGCAATATTCTAATTCTAAGTTAAAAACGTTCCCTTACGGTAGGCACATTCTTTAGAATCTTATTTTTTTCCTTTAATTTTAATGAAATTATTTCCAAGATGCACTACGTGAAAACAACCACAGTCGCATCTCAATTTGTAAAACACATTGTATTAAATTCTTCATTCAAAAAAATACACTCATGCACCGATTATTTGCACCGCGGTTATATGCATAGTTTACGGTTTTTCCCCTCCCGTAGCGTCCCT
>JAUESH010000008.1:2995231-3018741 GCA_032275165.1 Synergus magnus | reverse complement strand
GGGGGGGGGAGACGCAGAATCAGTCAAGCGTGAAAAGAGTCATGGATTTAGGTGTCATGGATCCGGGTACGAGTGTAATTTCGAAACCTCTGCTTTACCCGAAACGTAAACTTGAAAAGATTTTTTATTGTAGCAAAGCGATTATTCAGATTTAATCGAATTCGAACTTTTCAATTTTCAAGGAATCCATTTTTAAAATATTCACAATCAAACGTTTTTATTTTGAAAGTGAACTATTTTTAAAGCTTCATTTTGAGCCCGTTAAATCTTGCTAGTCTTTTAAAAATTGCAACTGTAAATGATGATTGCAGGTGGATCGTTGCACCTGAAGGAAAATAATTCTGGATATGCATCGTTAATTCTTTAGACATAGGTTAAAGAAATTGGAACGTAATAATCGAAAGATGTTGAGAAAGTCGTTGAAAGTCGGTCGATTGGTCCAACGACCCTCCACCTGATTCATCGTCATTGAGAAGAAAGCCTCTATAATAAACAACTAGATCTTCTCATTCATCGCACGCATTATTCTCTGCCGTAAGTACTTTAGCCTCGACTTAATCTTTAACGTCATATGGCTTATGGTTTTAATCCTTTACTTCAGTCTTTTGAGAATAAGAGAGATGAAATTCAATAAGACACCTGAAAAGTCACCAAATTCGGGGAAGTCCTGGAAAATTCAGGCTATTTTGTTGATCAGGGAAATTCTATTCTATAATTTTGTCGATTTTCAAATCAAAAAATTCTTTTTAATACTTCTAAAGTGTATTGCGAGTATCTTTCGCCCCAAGTATTGAATTTAGCCTTCTTTCACAGTTTTGTGAATACTGAACACGCGATTAATGATGTTACTCCTTGCGTTTGCTAAATTACGGGAGATTCCTTCATTTCGCCACTGACCTTGACACATGGAGTACATTTGGGCATTTGGGTCGAATCGATCCGTAACGCCCAAACTCCAGAGCTCGGTGAGTGGGTGGAAAGAGGAAAAAGATTTGCAAGGACGTACCGAGGATAGGTTTGCACCGATAGGACGAAATATGAGAAGTAAAGGATAAGGGTCAAATTTTCTATTAATTTTTACAGTAATAATGATAACCCAAATGTATGTTCAATACTCCATACAATTTAGCACCTTTTGATTGAAAAGAAATATTTAATATTTACGTTATAAGAGGTACTTTAGTCAACTAGAAAAATTGAAAAATTGCTCATAAATGCATATAAGAGTCGGTGCATAAAAAATGCAATTAAGCTTGAACTTGTGATGCTTGCAGGAAACTAGTGCAGCCAGGACGACCTCGATATGTAAATTACTCAATCCCCTGAATCCACTTCGGTCTTATAGGACTTTCTGATTCTGACGAAAAATTAGTTTTTCAAATTGCACTACTACTAATGGCTTTTATAATTTGCTTTAAGATTTAATTAGGAATAAAAGGAAGTTCCTATAACTTGTCACACAAAGAAGTCGTTTCGAGATTCATGAGCTACGCAATTCATATCGAGGTCCGTTCTAAAACAAAGACTGCTCATTTCCGGTATTCTATTAGGTTTGATCTTATCAGCCTCATTATTCTGGATCAGATGAAAAGTATATCTAAGTTGCCTTTCTTCCTCCGTTTTGGTTGATTAATCCAGCTCACCAGGAATTATTCAATTATTCAATCAGTTCTTACACCAGTAACCCACTGAGAGATTCTAGGTAGTGTCATCCAACATTTGATGGAAACTTCCATGTCGTGCTGAATCATTGTCAATTTGGCAACGTTTCTTTATTTTAAATTGAGGGAAGAGAATTGAATCATTTTTCCCAGTGTGGATAAACTGCTCTACATATGAAAGTCGTAATTGTATCCAATTGCCAATTATAATAATTATCATTAGGCGGGTTGGTTCTAAGTATTTGAAGAAACTTAATGGTATTTTAAAGAATTTAACAATATTTTATGGGAGTAAATTTATATGAGATGAAAAAATGTTTAATTAAGGAAAAAAATATCTAATTATAATATTTATGAAGAACTAGAATTTTGAAGGTAGCACTTGAGCCCTTAATTTTTGATAGTGAATTCTTTGAAGCAAGGTTTTTGCTCCAACGAACTCAGTGACCTTCGTGCACCGGTTTAATATTTAAGCATGACGTGGAAATGTGCGTGACAATGGTCTTGTTTATTTAGTATGATTATTAGGATTATTAAACGCAGAAATAAATTTTGAGTTAAAAAAAAAAGAGAGGAAAAAAGTATATTTTGTAGTTTCTAACGTGGCTTATGCGTAAGCATCTAAAAATAACTGCGGAAGCAGAATATATTTAGTAAAAAAAAATTTATTTGAAGTTCTAGTCCCGAATTTCCATACGAATAAGCGAATATCTTGCAATCTAATTGGCGCGTTGGAGAAAGATTTTTTATTAGAGTAATAATTCACTCGTTATGAACTATAAATATTTTACTTTACAAAAAATTGCAAAAAAATTCCGGTACCGGGAATCGAACCCGAGCCTCCTGGGTGAAAGCCAGGTATCCTAGCCACTAGACCATACCGGATTACACTGAGAAGCGTAAAAATCACTATTCCCTCTCCCGCCTCAGTAACGTATTAAGGATAAATGTGGCCCGAGGCTGCTTAAAAAAAACAATAGAAAGGCATTTTTCAACCCCTTTCTTGTTAAAAACTTGACGCAGAGCTCTCAGATCATAGATGAAATTTACCCCCTCCACTTTACCATTTTATGAAAAGAAAAATTTGTCAAATACAATCTGGAAAATTTGTTTATATACAAACGAACAACTATGCCGAAATTTAAGGAAATCTGAGAATTGTCCGAAATTGATTTTTTCCACAAAATGGTAAAGTGGAGGGGGTAAATTTCATCCAAGATCTGAAAGCTCTGACTTGACGCGATAGCGTGTATTTGGTCGATCATTCGGAAGTCAATTCACTGATTGACAGTGGTGTTTTTATTACCAAATTTTAATTTTAACGCTTCGGTGTCATCCGCCTGTCAAAATACCCCCAATGAGAAAAACTCACTCGCAATTTGTAGACCCAGCATGAGCATGAATCCGATGAGGATAGCAGCAAGCTGGAGAAGTCCGCTTTTTTCATTGGCTCTTTCCCTGGCGAGGACTTCGAAGAACACGACGTAAAGTAGCGTGCCGGCTGCCATGCCCTGGAGGATAGTTGGGACCGGTCCCAAGTTTTCGCTGTCGTTCTTGAAATGGCCCAAGGCCATACCAGCCATAATCCCTAGAGGCGTTACCATAGAGAAGACCGAGAGGTATCCAAGAATAGTTTTACTCGAAGTTCCAGCTACGTAGAGTTCCATGCCTACGCAGAAGGAGATCACCAGTTTATGAGTGGCAATGGCAGCTGCCAGGTAGACGACAGAGCTCAAGGATGGCTCCAGACCGACGGCGAGGCCTTCGAATATCGCATGGAAGGACAAGGCAAGAACAGTCAACAATCCTCGGACTGAATTCTCCGCCTTTTGAGGATGTTTGATCTCCTTCGAAAGAGACTCTAGATCGTATTTCACATTTTCGGCTTCGACTGGTACATCCGAGGATGAGGAGAGCAGAAAAATTGCAGGAAGGACTTTCTCTTTTTTTGTTTTTTCGTGCAGGTCTAGATTTCTGCAAGTAGTCTTGTCTTTTTCGACCTTTTCGTCTTCATTGCAATTTCCGTCGGTTCGCTTCCAAGCTCTGGTAGCTGTAGGAGTTGTTGTTGATGTCCCTCCTTGGTTGTTGTTATTGTTGTTGTTGTTACACCGCCGAACAGAGACAGTTCGATAGAGAAGAGTTTCTCCAGATTCTGGTTTGTTTGTTAGAGCTGCATGAACTGTTTCTTCAACGAGGTAGACAAAGAAGAACCCTCCGCAGAAGAGGAGTTCTGCGAGACTCAAAGAGCCGAGGGTGGCTAGTTGACCATTGGCTTGGTGTCTTTCAACACTCTGTCGCACTTCCGGTGCCAGGTGGAGGAATGTCGTGAAGAGGAGGACTCCACCGCCGAAGCAGAGCAGTAGAGATGTTAGGAGACCCTGAATGAATTCTTGGGTTTAGAAATGGAAATTAAAGGATGGAGCTTCCTTGAAATACTCGGTTTGCGATTATCAGTCATTAAGAAAATTAATGGAACTTGTAAAAAGAGCGTTGAAGAGATTATATCGAGAGGACTTTAATTGTTTTTAAAAAATGAATCAGACGAGATTTAATTCGTTGAAATCTGCAGAAGTTTTGCTTTTGGGGCATGCTTTATACTTTAGACTTTGAATGACTTCATTTTTTAAGAATCTTGATGTTTTTTTATACATTAATTTTTTTTTATTAATTTTAGAATACTCTGGATTTAGAACTGAAATAAAGGTGAGAAAGTGGTACTACGTGAAGGAATTTGAAGTCACAGGCAGCAATTTTCTCATCAGTTTTCAACTCTCTAAGGTCAGTGTAATATACGTGATTAAATGCATAATGATGTAAATCTCAGAAACGAAAGGTCTCATGCCACTTTTCACGTACACAATTATCTCTACTCATGGTTAATCGAGAGAAGAAAAAGTACCATACCAAGCAACGATATTTTCTTTAATTCTTTTAATTATAATTTATTAATTACTTTCAATTAATCTAAATTAACTTAAAATAGAAATTTGGAGGTTGGTTTTCAAAATTATTTGTTCTACTTTTTCTTATGACCCTAAAATTATAATTTATTTGAATTCCAAGATGAAGAACCCTAAAGTGCATAGAAATTTTCAATTTACAGAATTAAGCGTTTATCATAACTACAAGTGTGGTAACCACTTGTGGTTATCGACTTCGATTTCCCCGATCGTGTCACTGGGTTACTGTAAACTTTCTAGCCACAAACAGAACTATTCATTTTGTATTGTTTCTGCTCTTGCATGTCACCACATTATTGTTATTTTCATGCATATTAGTATAATTACACTTTAAGTAACTTAATCGTAGTTTGAAAAACAATTAAGAGAATAAAGACTTTGTATTCAAAGTATATGTATTTTTATCATATCGTTATGATAACGAAAAAAGAGTGAAGGAAGCTCACTAGAATTTTTTATTATAATTCGTTTCCGTTTTCAATTCTACATGCTGTTTCTATTATAATTATTGTTTCTAAATAATTTTTTATTGGAATTTCAGAGTGTCTATAACTATTTGAAACTGAAATCTAGAATAGTTAAAATAATTATAACTTTTAACAATTGTGGAAGGAGGCTTTTGAAGCATTCAAAAAAGAATTGTTTATTCTTGTTTTAATTATTATAAATTGGAAGCCTCAAAAGTTGAACCATTTGTTTAATGTAAATTCGATTATTGAGTAATTTAGTATTTAAAATATCACTCTGTCTATTAATCCTTATTCCTCGCATTATTAGTAAAATAAAAGGGGAACGGAGTATTTCCAATTCATTAGTAGAATGAAATGGGAATTTAGATTTGAGTATTTATAACAAAAAATAGAGAATTGAAAATAAAAATTAAACTCGAATCAATTTTTGTTTGGAAAACTGTTGCAGCAATACTCTAATTAATTATTAGCGTTATTTCTATTTAAAATTCTAAAAAAATTACAATATTTAATTGTATTGTTATGGAGAATCGCTAGACACTCTGAATTCTGAAAATCTTAAAATATATTATCCTAACAATTACGTTTCAATTTAAAAAAAAAAAAGAAAATGTAGGCGGAACTTGTGAAAGAAAAAGCTGTTCTCTTTTTTTCTTTTATGAAGTAGTTTTTATACACTCGCAAAACAATGCGTGACAATAAAAGTGCATGATGCATAGAGCAGAACGATAGAAAATGAAGTACGGTACATTTTTAGTACTCTTCTGTATTTTACGCATATCCCCATGATAGAATATTTCATGATGGAAATTTCAAATTTATAACTTTGCTCAAATTATTGAGTTTAAAACAAAACATGAACTGAGTGCTTTTCAGAAACAATAACGGTAATGTAAAAAAGTATGTTACTGTCCGTTACTTTACACAAATTATTATATATTCTCTTTTGTTTATACACCAACCGAATATTTGCAATCATGGAAGCTCCTGTAATGAGAAAAAATGATAAGAAGTATTACTTGCGACGAGTGTGAATGCGAATCAACAGTTGTCGAGGATGCATGCGTTGAATTACTTGAATCGCTTGTTATCCCACGACGTCCGTCTTGCTTCCTCATTCGGAAACGTCCAACAATCAGCGGTAACATGCCTAAAATTAGTGAACCAAATCCTAAGCCCAACATGGCTCCAATTTTCGATAATAGAAGAATTGTCGATGTCTGTCCCGTCATTGAGGACGCATTTGCTGTCGTCGTCTCGTCCATCTTCTTTAATTAAATTAACCGGTCTGCTTGAATTAAACTTCTCGAACGAGTCTTCCCTTCTGCATCACCCTTGCACTTGAGCACTTATCTCTTACTCTCAAGATCTTCGATAATGTATTTATTTTCTTTCTTTTATATATTTTTATATCGTTTAGCTATATCTTCATCTGTTCCTATTTTTTATTTTCTTCTATCTTGTTTTACTGCTTCTTATCACCTTTTTTTCGTTCAGATTTTACTGATCAGCTAAGATCACTTCACTTCACAAATTCCTTTCTAACTTCACTTTCAATCATGATCATTTCGATCAACCGTGCACTTTGGATTTTTCCTTGATTGCTGTAAGTTAATTAAGAATTTAAAGATTCCTCTTCAAGTTGGTACGAACTGGATCGATGGAGGCGATTCATATTAGGAAATATATAAAATAAATACTAATTCTCATGACATTTTTCTTAAAGTAACGTGACATTTTTTTATCGGGTAACTCTTGCAGTTTTGTTGCAATATAGAGGATACTTAATTTTTCGCTGGAATATTTTAAGCTCCGACTATTTTTAACGAGAGTGGCATCGATCTTTCATAATAAAAGCACGCGTTAGCAGATATACCGTATTTTTAGTAGCAATAAAATCAATTTCTCTTATGTTCATATTTCATAAATGTATCAGTACATTGTACTGTCAAAATAATGAATTGACTGACATGGGTCTCGAGACCTCACTATCTGCAGCCAGTCAGCATTCATCCCTTCCCTTATTAGGGTGAATGATTCCTCGTTGAACCTCGCACTGTACATATTGACAATTCCATCACACTGAGAAAAATGGATCTTTAAATGTAACAACTTGCATGTTTAACATATGGACAGTCATCAAGATTATCAGCTTTAACATTTAGATATTAATATTGAAGATCTGTAGATATTGGACTATAATATCTATAACATTTACGATGTTCAATCTTAACTTATATGTTACCAAACCTTATATGTTAAAGCTGAACATCTTAGATAGATGTCTCAATGTTAAACATCGAAGATCTAAATATTATTAATAATAATCTAATCTAAACATTTATTTTTCTCAGTGCATGTAACTATTGAATTATTCTTCTCGAAATCTAGTATTTACATTGTGTTGCTCTATGCACTCTGACACTTTTTTGTTCTTTCTATCTTTCTTTGTTTAATAAGTGCTCTGAAGTTCGAACATATTTCAGTTTTTTAAATTTTAGGTGCATCATTACTTTGTAGGTCGAATCTAATCTAACATCTCAGGTGCAACCGGATGTTATCGGCTTCTTAGACGAATTAATGACCGGTGAAAGAGCTCTGAATTCAAACCTCGTTTTTGAAATATTTTTCTGACCCTATTTTTATGACCTCATTCCAATTTTTGATCGATACACCTACTCCTTCCGGCTTTCGATAAATTCTTCTTTTTTGATTGATTACTCTCTAGAGATAAATTTACTTTCTACTGGACCAGAAAGAAACTGTATATCACAGTGGTAAAAATAACCGTTTTTTTTCATAAGGTTCTTCACTCACATCTCTTGTATGATAAGAATTTTTTTTATCAGTAGTAGTTGTTCCGAAAAATTAAAGAATGCTAACTGTTAGCTGACATTTCTGTGAATTTAATTTGCAACTTTTTAATTATATTTCGTTTTATTATCTCTAGAGGAAAATTGAGTCCTTTGTAAAATTGTATTGTATTATTGAATTTTTATCAAAAAAAAACACTGAACAATATAAAATGGAAAACAAAGTAAATTTTTAAATCTTATTAACGTGGGTTGCTTCTCCCATTCAGAAATTCTCTTCCAAAAGAAGAAAGATAATTAAATAATCTTATCTTAAGGGCATGTGATACTTTACTATAAGAGCAATTTATTTTCCGCAACTTTACGCTTGCAATAATAAATATTTTTTGCTAAAACTAGGCCATTTACCTTCATCTGAACGAAACGGAGGTAAATGGCCTAGTTTTAACAAAAAATATTTATTATTGTGAGCGTGAAGTTGCGGAAAATAAATTTGCTCTTATGGTAATTATCACATGCCCTTAAGTCGTGATTTTTCTTCTATCTCGCCTTTATCTAAATTCGTGTACGATAAAAGCTCAGTCATAATATCCGAACTTTTGATAGGTAACTTGCATTTAATTCCATAAACATTCATAAATATTCATGAAAATATTTATTCTATAAAATACTGATAAAAAACAATTCATAAAAAATTAAAATGTAGAAATCTAAAACTCAATCATGTGTTATACTTGTATTGTATTATGTACTATACTGTGAACTCAATTAGAATGAAGCGCAGAGTCGATGCTACCCTACGTAACCTCGATATGGATTAGATCTATGCAAGATTCAATTATTTGATTACTGCAAATATAGTTACTCACATTAGTTTACTTTGAATTAGATTCAGAATTATGAGTATTTAGAAAATACTGCTCAAAGGAATATGAAGTTTGTGATATTTTTCATAATTATTATAATCTCATTTCTATAATTTATATTGTCTAGTCAGTGAAATTAATAATAAATAATAATTTGCTCTCATTAACTTCTTGATTTACAATTGTGCATGAGAATTTTTCGATTTTTTCTCTCTAAATTCAACAGATTTGAATATTTACTTAAAATAGTTTAAGTTTAATTTTTTCGAGTTTCTTTTACCTCAGAATTTTTGTTAAAAATGTTGATGTTAAAAATTAACCATTGTGATTTTTTTCATTTATGTTTTCGAATTTTAAAGATAAAATCGTTCAATTAAATTCAATTTTAATTAGAATCGTTCTTTACTATTTGTAACTAAATTTTAATGAAATGAGTAAAAAATAATTATTTTGAAATGTGTGTTAAACGCGATACAGCTGGAAACACGTGGATTCTATTTATGTAGAAAGGAGAAGGTGAAGGAGAAGTGAATGAGAGAGAAGCAAATCCACACTTGATTTACTTAAAATTTTCAGTTGCATATTCCATTATTTTGTTTATGTAATGTCATCATTCTTCATTATTTTGAAACACTTTAAAAAGATTGTTGCAGTTTTTAGCGTGACGTACTTTTTATCGAAACTGAGCAATCATTCGTATAAAATTAAATTCATTATGCCTGCAATTATTCTAATTGCAATGAAAGAGAGTAATTGTTTGCCTTCAACTTTTCAAATTCACATAAACTCTATTTAAAAACCCACCTTTTCACTCGCAATATTTACCACCAAACAATATCATTTCTCACATAATTGAATCAATCATTGAATCAGAAATTACTTAATATTTATCTTCTCAATTCCCAAATCATCAATGATCATAATAAACTAATAACCACTCATGTGCATAGAATGTCACGTTACTCATGTAAGATATTGAACTTTTGTAAACCGATACAATAGGCACTGCAGGTGCCTATGTGTAGTCACTCATAATATTACGAATATGTCAACAAATTATCAATTGCTCATCGATCCAGATTTCTACCATCCGTGAAATCAGTCAAAATTCTCACCAATATAGAAAATTCGAAATCCTCTCTCGTATCCTCAATTAAATGAAAACGAGATGTGCAATTACTATTTCAGTGTTGAACTTTTGACGCGAAATTCTCGAACGAGTATCGGTACCGGTACATTCGCGAGCACTCCTCCTCACGACCGGACAGGATGGAGTGCCAGTAGCTGTCGGGTGATTTGGGAAAACGCTTTAAATCCCCTCTCGCCGGCTGAAGCGAGGAAGACGAGGACCGACGTTTTTGCCTCGTCCTCGCAAAGCCGCGGCGAACCGGACACTCCTGGAAGTGGGGACCTGCTCTCACTCGCGAAGTCGTGAGTTGGGAGTCCGGGAGTTGAATCTCCCCGCCTCCTCGCCTCTTAAACTAGGCAGGCGCCCTCCACCGTTTCCTTTTCCCTCCACCCCTGAGCGACAACTTCCTCATCCACCCTTCACCCCCCCCCCCCCAAAGTCTGTTGGCACTCAGTACCCTCCCAATCTTATTCGCCCTTTAAATTTGCCTTTTCTGCCCAGTAGGGGTGCATACAATATTGCGAATAGGGAATTAGGGACGAAAAATAGTCCCCAGTAGGTTCCTGGAGGTTAGGTCTCACCATCAGTCCCTATACTCGGCGCTATTGACTCTGAGGTCCCTAATGTCCCCTATTTTCAGTTAAGTGTATATACCAGGAGTTTTGAACGTTCAAGTAAACGAAAAATTTTTTCCCTATTGAATTTTATCCAAAATTATCGCTCCAACTAAATATAACAATAGACATTACAAGTTTCTTTCGTACAGAATTATTTTGAATGCAAAAGAATCAATATTATAAAACTGATTCTAGTTTAAAATACAATTAATATAAAAATATGTTCATTTGAATGTTCAGAATTTTTCAGTCATAACAGTGTAACATTTTCTTTAAATTTTTACAAAATCGACTGATTACAGACTTCTTCCCTATTCCCCTGTAATAATATTTGTCCTGATAGTTCTATAGAAGTCCTACTATTTTTTAAAATAAGTGCAGTTACTAGTAGTGCGGTAGGATTTTAGTAGCTTCCCTAGCAATCCTATTTCTACAATAATAGCTTCTAAACCCAGAGGGTCCAATTTCATAAGGATGGGACGAAATGGTATAAATATGGGGCAAAGTGGCCAATTGGATAAAACGGTACGGAAAGGAAATATTTAATATAAGGCATATGACAATATTGGAAGTCAATTTTGTTTTGGAGGTTTATAGATTATTATTTGGCGCATGTGCGTATTATATTGGTCCATGCGATCTTACAAATTGCTGCATATAAGGTTACTCTATCGAATTAATCTTTAATGTGGAGAACGAGCGACATGAAGATGTGGGCAGGGAATTTGAAGCATGTGTGGGGTTTTATTAAGCGATTAGTGATTGGCGAAAATTAAACATAAATTATCAGCGGTTTATATTTATAGGAGAAGAGAAGAATTTTAGGTATTGTGCAGGCATCCGTGGCTCTTGTTTTAATAAGGGATCGATACTGCACACACTCATAGTTTTCAAACAGAATGTGGTGACCGAGGTGGTGACGGTTTTCAGGAATGAGGGTGAGTTGATATTGGTCAGGATTAAAGGTCGAAATATTTATATGCACTGACACCAAAGATAATCAACTTAAATATCTAAATACTAAATTTGAATGACGTGATATTAGACTATCCAGATGTTAAGTTTGGATATCCATTTTTCTCTGTGTACGGTTTCAGAATTATTGAGGAATGTTTTCAAAGAATTTGGTCGAGAGATGTATTATTTGTGTTTCATCTCAGAGAGTAAACTTCCGTGTTCTTTTAGTGATTGTAGATTCGTTATCGTTAAACAAATTTGTTACTTCTATAAGTTACATGCTGATACATTCTGAGTTGACTGATACAATCTTTCCTAAGACAAGAACGTGACTAGGGCTTAAACGAAGACAATTACAAAAAATATATTTTCCCTTAAAATAATGGTGTCACTTGAAAACGGTGTTTATGTGACATTGCAAACAATTTTACAAAAAGTAGGTTAATTGTTGCAGTTGAAATTAAACATTTGAGAGACTAGAATAGTTCCACGTATTTTGTTTTAAAATGTAAAAATAAACAATGCTGTTATTGTTATAACGCTTGTCTAATGTATAGTTCCTTTTTTTAGTAAGATTTCTGAGTTCAGTCTCACAAATTAAAACTGTTCATAAATTAATAATGTGTTGGTGAAGGTCGTTGTACGGTGAAAGGTATGAAGTATGCGAAACACATCAAGCACAACCGTAATAGTGTGTACAACCTACCACACAAATTGGAAGTAACAAAAAACCGCGAACTTTTAATGCGTGACATCCAGATAACGGTTACGTGATTTTCTTTCTTTTTTATTGTCCTTATTTTTCTGCTGACATTTCTCTTTACTGGGAAATAAGCACCTTGAAAACCGCTGACAAGATCTTTTGATTCAAAAAAATCGTATCAACAAAGCAGGTTTTCTTCTTCTCAGTTGCAAAAAAAACTTTTCCGAGTTACATTTGAAATTGATTTTCAGAATCCTTCATCTTATTGTTCATTGTAGTTGTTTGGATAAGATTTTTCAATGAGAAAAGATAAAGACTGACGAAAATAATTGACGAAAAACTAGATCAAAAACTATTGTTAATTGTGTACAAAGATAAGCTGTGAAATTCTGAAATATCTTTGCTATTAATCAATTGCGTCAATGGATGAAGTGCGACCGTATCTAGATTATTCTTCTCGTTATTGATAAAAAAAATTAATTTGCTCTGTAGTAAGACTAAGACTAATGAAATTTCTCACATCGATGATTAAGTAATGGAGATTATCCAATCTTGTTTTATTATTCCATGCTCGCCTTACATTGTTGACTACTTTGTTATCGAGTTTTCAATGCGCGTCGAACGTCTGCGTTCTCACAGAATAAGAAAAACCGTTAATATGGTTTCCTCTCAACAAAGTGTGAAGGTCAGACAGGTGATTCATGATCGTTTCTTTACCTATCATGTCTTTCGATTGGATGATTAAAAAAAAGTAGCTAGCAGGTAGTTATTACATCATACAGGTCTATAGAAGCTTCCTCTTTTTTTCTTTGAATAAATAAATATCCAAAATATCGATACATTGTTTGCTTAGCTCAAGAGGACGTGTCAAAAATAGCAAATAGCGCATTATTTTTCTTCTTTGTGGTACAATATTATAGGCAAGCGTGATATTTTCCAAATTGAAAGCATTTGAAAGCGGGTTCAATAATAAATTACCATCTAAATATCTATAAATAATTTCAGAAATACTTGTAATGGTTTCACTTCGAAGCGATCGTAAAAATTGATTGTTCTGAAAATAGTTCTCCGCGACTTTAATACTTTCTATAAGTAGGTATTTAAATTGAAAACATGATAAGGTAGAGAATATGATGCAGTCATGCAATTAGTCAGGAGGCTGTTGACAAATGATTACAAACTATATATTATCCTCTTTTTCCCGTTCAATAACCTCGATTACGTTTCAAGGTTCTGGTGACGATTCATTGACCGATCTATCCATGAACACTAACTTTGTATTTTAAAAAACACAATCACACATAATATAATGACGTAATATGGTTTAAATATCCGCCAGTTCAAGATACAAGTGGAATGAGTTGTTTTTGTAGAAAGATGGGTATGTACATTGCTTTTGCTACTTTAGTGTGAAGAGAGTGATTAATACTTGTAGATGAAGCTTCGAAGCTAATTAACTCGATTTACGTTTACGTTTCATTACACTAGGATGATTGAAAGTCACATGAGGAGTGTAACATTGATTAATTGACTGGAGTGGAGTAAATGGGAGTGAAAATATGTGAAGGAGAGATAATGTAAGAAGCAAATGCAAGATTGATTTGAAAGTGCGTAAAACTTTTACTTACTCAGCATCTGCAGTCCGAACATCAGAATAAATCCTGTGAAGATAGAGAGGTATTGCCCAAGACCAGTGCGATGCTCATGCAAAACTTCGAAGAATACGACGTAGAGCAAGGTTCCGGATGCTATTCCCTGTAGTGAACATGAATGTTTTGATGATTAAAGTAATCCAAGTGGAAGGAAATATTTGAAACATTCATCGTTAAATGAAATTGTGCTTGCCTGCAGAATTACAGCTAGTGGTCCACTGCCTGCTGCACTTCCACCCCCGACAAGTAACATTCCAATTCCAATTCCCAAAGGAGAGACCACAGCAAACAAGCATATGTAAATGATGGACAAGTACATCTTAGTCTTGGCAGCGATTAACTCTACACCGATGCAGAAGGCAATCACGAATTTATGGGCAGCTACTGCAGCGAACATGTACCTAGAAGATTAAGTGGCAGCATACCAATTTTAGGAGAAGAAAATATTAGAAATTCATTTGTGTATAATGTACTTTCAAAGCAGTTTAACTAACCAAACAAAGTTAGAAGAACTTTCAAGTCCGATAGCAAGTCCCTCGAATAGTTCGTGCACTGAAAGCCCCAGTACTATCAGAAGTCCTCGTAGAGAATTGATTTCGAAACTTTCGCCATCCTCTGCTATTGGCAGATGACTGTGACCGTTGCAACTGTAAAGAAAGAGAGACAATGGAATTTCTCTTCTGTGAGCATACATTATACATAAGAGTTACGAATCTTTTGTTAGAAAATTGACTGAGACAATGCTGCATGACACTGTTTGGTATAATCGCGACGTATAGCAATCATATATATAGAACAATGGTAAATAATAACTCCTAGAAATGGCCTAAAGGGGACAAGGATAAAACATTCCCTACCAAGGAGCTAAAAAGGGTCAACTGCTAACAATTGTTAATAATAACTGCCAATTACAATCCATAAAATTTTCAATAACAACTTTAACAGTTGCGAATTACTTCTGATAACTACAAGCAAATATCCCTTAAAACTATAAAAATAACCCATAACATGGTCAATAACCCCTCAAATAGTCAAAAACAATCCCTGGGAATAGTAAAAAATAATCCCCTAAAAATTGTCGATAACCTGAAATTGTTAATAACAAGCCCTAAACATTATCAGTAACAACCCTAAAAGCTGTCAATTACAACCTCCAACAGTTGCCAACAACAACCCCTAAAAACTGTCAAAACAACCCAAAATACCCCTAGAAATGGTCACCGAAAAATGGTGAGATATAAATATTGAAGATCAAAATATTGGCAGCATGATGGTAAATTACAATGGCAGTTTCAGGGAGACTTTTGGAATCTCCATTTTCGAAAGTTGTCCAATTAAAATGATTTCGGTTTGCATATTTTTAAACTCGAATCAATAACCTATTATTATTATTCATAAGAGTAAAACAATCGATAATGTCTATCGATTTTCTTTCGTTTAGAAAAATTTAAGGGCATGTAATAATTACCATATGAGCAAATTTAAATAACCCCGTTTTTTTCTCACAATTTTTACATTTTCAAAAAAATAATTGTGCACAGACGTCCGTGTTCACGTTCTTTATGTCTGTGCATTATTATTTGTTACGAAAAGTAAAAATTGTGAGAGAAAAAACCGGGTTGTTTAAATTTGCTCATATGGTAAGTAACACATGCCCTTAATCTTTAATATGAAATATTATGACCAATCGGACTTTCTCATGATACACTTTTAAGATAAATTAGTGCTCTCAAAATTTGCTTTTGTTAACAGTTGGTAAAGAAATTTAACTTAGCTGTAATCAATTTCTGTTAAGGGCATGTGGTAATTACCATAAGAGCAAATTTATTTTCCGCAACTTTACGTTCGCAATAATAAATATTTTTTGCTAAAACTAGGCCATTTACCTCCGTTTCGTTTAGGCGGAGGTAAATGGCCTAGTTTTAGCAAAAAATATTTATTATTGCAAGCGTAAAGTTGCGGAAAATAAATTGCTCTTATGGTAAAGTATCACATGCCCTTAACATTTAAATATTGAACCATTAAATTAATTAATTACAAATAATGAATATAGATAGAATTGGAAGATTTTTACCTTTCATTTATACTGAAAATTGATCGATTTCAAAAATAAGTGTAGCTCATTAATTAGTATAAATGATTGATACTAATATTTAAATGATTGAATTTTGTTTTGGAAACCAAAATATTTTCAGCACAAGATAAAAAATAAATTTCTTTTGAAAGCGATAATTTAAAACTGAGTTTGATAGTTCCTTAGTATTCAATTTTGAACTCGGATAAGTATCAACTTCAGAATTCAGTCTTCTTTATCGACTACTGATAACATTAAAATTGAGATATTTCTTCCCTGAAGTCAAGTTTCTAGAATTTCTTTTTAAATACATTTTTTTCCATCTAAACAATTTGTCTAAAAAAATCTTATTGCCAATCTTTTCAATAGGACAACTTTCGAACCACCCGAGGAGTTTCTTTATGCAGGAAATTACACGTCCTGTAAATGTCCGCTGATAAATTTCGTATCAATTTTCCATCCTCCGAAGATAGAAATCTTATCTACACTATTGCCAATATTTTTCTCTAATATTTCTTTTTCACAACGAAGAACCTTTCTAAATGCAATATTCGGTTTTCGGGTCTTCTGCAAACTTTGTCAAATGTGCCATATTGTACGGTTTCAATCTCCTCTTCAAGAATTGATGCCTTCCTAAAATTTTTTGTTTCTTTGTAATGTAAGTTAAAATAATTTATATTTTAATTAATAATTCATTTTTTAAGACTTTCATGCTCTGATAAATATCCGATAAAACCCAATACTAATTTAATTATTATAAATTATCTTACGCATGACTACGTCCGTTTGGAAGTGATGAATGCCCGTTTCCATTCTCCACCAATTCGTTCGTGCTTTGATTGACATCCACATTAAATTTCGCAGATGCATGTGACTCCTTTTTCTTCAGACGAGAATGAATTAATTCCTCAACGAGATACATTATGAAAAATCTATTAGAAACATAATATAATGAAAAAAAAAAAGAGAATTTTTAATATTTACTACGAGTTTGAGTTTGAGCTCTCATTATTCCGATGAAAACTTACCCAAGACATGTCAGAGTTTCCGGAATCGAAAAACTTTGTTGTGGTATTTTTCCCTCTTCCACAAGATGTGCGACGCCCTCTGCGACTTCCGGTAAAAGATGGAGAAAAGTTGTACAGAAAAGAACTCCACCGCCGAAACCCAAAAGAAGTCCCACAAGTTTTGACGACCTAAAAATTAATTAACGAAATCAAAAATACAGTGAACGAAATTTTGGAAAAGCTCTACCATTAACAAATAAATATCTCAATGGTCATTGACGTCATGTATGGATAATTGGATATACATTGTAGAGAAACCTTCATAACTATACTTCTAAGTATACACATTTTTACGCTGCAATAAAGATAAGATGTACCTCCTTTTCTAAGAGATGGTGTCACCTGATAAAAAAAGTTAGAATTTTTAATTCTCATGCACAGCTCGTGTTTCATAAAACAATGAGGAATTTATGAAGATATTTAAATAGCTAGAAGAGAAATATTCATACTTGGGTGATAGGAAATATTTACCTGGCAGTCTTTCCATTTTTCGAGGATGTCCACTTTAGCCATTTTGCCATTTGCAGTGGCAAAAGACCCATGCATATGCTAACAAAACATAATACGATCATGGTAACGCCTTTGGCTACCAGAACCGCGGTTTGTTGATCATCATCAGGTTTTAAAATGGGTAATGTGTCGGAGGCATTACGAGAGATTAGCTGCATTATTGATGCGTCGTGATGATGTTCGTGAGCCATTTTTCGTTATCTGACAAAGAAAAATTTATTTTTAAAGTCCACACTTAAATATTTCCTGTCTATTAAGAAAACAATGTTGTTAAGTTCACAAAATTCGTCAATTTGGACAAGTGTTCTATTCAAATGCAAAGTAGCTCAAGGTGTGCACTTTTACGACGTAAATTAAGATTCAAGTTGGAAAAACCTAAAAAATTACTGGAAATGTTTTCATTTCTTTAACGTTTATAAAAAGCTTACATGAGTTTAAAAAATTCAAGTTCGAGGGGCGGAATATAACGGGAAATGAAACACTTTTATGTTTTGCACGTAATGTTTACTTCATCTTTTTTCACGCTATAATGTACTTTTTACGTGACAGAAGGATTTCTTCAGATTTTTATTAGCTTTAAATGTTTTTTTTTTATGTTTTACGCACGATTGGGATTTATACTGGTAGAATTGTTAAAATAATTAGTAGAGTTGCATTGTTGTAAAAATAATCCACAGGAAGTTGTAAAATCGATTTTCGCTCTCTCTTTAACCTAAAATAACTACAGACTTTTTGTTCTTAAATGTTTATTTTCTCGGTAAACTTTTATGCCTTATTGGATTCATGACTTCATTTGTCTTGTTTTTTTGCCTTTGCAATTTTCTATTATAAATATTATTATCAAAATTCTAAGGAATTTTTGCGAATATAAAAATAGGATATAAATCTCTCTTTTCATAATAATTGCTGAATTTCTAAAGTCGAGATTGGGATCAAGTTTTTGCCCAAGTGCGAAAAAGCAGACTCGGCATTCTTAGTAAAAGGCAGATCAGAATTTGAAATCTCAGTACGTGGCGCCACAACTCGTGGCGCCAAATGATTAAATTCGAAAGGTCAGATTCATCTGCTCTTGTGATCGAACTTAATAAGCTTCAATTCCTTTAATTTCTTATTCGGCAGGTCAGTAACACCAAATTTCAGAAGCAGTCATGGACATTCCTCTATATTTTTCAAACAATTTTTTTCGATTTATTAAAATTCCTCGTAATTTCTGCTTCTGACAACAGTCTAAACATTTGCCAAGAATTGCTTCTTTTGCATAAAAAGATTAGATTAGAATCTAAATATCCTTAATATCTTGCATTAGTTATTTCATTAATAAAGTGATTTTAATCTTAGAATATGAAAAAAGTTAATTATCAAAAGATTCCTGATTACAATTTTTCGTTAATGTAATATATTCAGAAGTTCATGAATTTGGGACGATAATGCTTATCATTAAATTGAATTGAGGAATGAATTTATACTTTTAAACAGAAATTAAGTCTTTAGAAATCCGATTCTAATTTTGAAAAATTATTCAACCCTTTATTATTGCAAGATATTGCGATGAACTGATTCTGAGAAACAAGAGATGAACATTGATTCTTCTCTTTTTTAGCATCTCCTTTTTTATCTTTTTCTTTGGAGCTAATTGATTTTTCTAATCGATATTGACACTAGTTAATGCACATGGAAGCGCCTACCGGCACTAACTTACTTTTTTCTCACAGAATAATGTTGAATGAAGCGCAGCCTATCTTTTTCACTTTTCAGGAGTGATTGGACTCCTATCGTAACTTGACTGACTTGACTCTAGAGATACGAAAGATTCACGCCTGTAGCCGGCATGAAACGAAAATTAAGTGGGGAATGAGTAGCTGGTTGGAGGTAGACAGAAAATGTGCGTAACTGATTGGCGACTGCTACGCGAGTAGCCTTTGTCACACATTTATATATACCACGGGATTCCAATATCATATCAAGATTTTTTCCAATTACTGCCATTCATTGATAAGGACGGAAAATGTGTTTTCGCAGTGATATCGGTAGTCACGACAAAGACATACGATGGCATGCTACCAAAACTTGGGTAACATCATTTTGTAGAAATTGTGTCACGCACACTTAACCAATTTAAGAAATTACAAATTATTAATTAAGATTTAACAACATTTAATAAATCTACATAAAGTAAATTCAAAACTACTTTTAATTGAAAATTAACGAGAAAAGAAAAGCATATTAATATATAATTAATTCCACTTCCATATGATGTGTGAAAATAAAGTCGATTAAAGCTTTGTTTATTGACAAATTAGTCAATAATATTTATCCTCGTATCCTTGAAGTCGACATGTAAACATAACTTATCAGTTTTAGTAACATTCACATATCGTCACGTCCTACCAAAATCTACCTTTTCTACTGAAAAGTCGCTCTGCAAAAAGTAGAGAAAGCCAATTTTGGTATGGCATAGATGTATGATTATTTTTCTGTGCTTTTCTTTATTTCTTTATATTCATTGTCTGAATTTTTATTAACTTACAAAGAAACCAGACATAAGAATAAAAGTCTAGGGCTTAATATCTCTGTTTTCTTTTTCTTTCTCTTTTTTCATCGTGTTCATAAATTGTCTCTAATGAGTTGAAATTTTTAGATTTTAGTATGTACGATTTATTCATTGGCCATTTTTGTGTTCTATTAACGTAGAAATGTTTTTTTTTAAATTGAAAATAACACATTATAATTTATTAATCCTTCCTGTGCTTCACTTCCGGGAAATAATTTTACAATTATCTGTTCTTACCACTGTTCTAAACACACAATTCGTATAATTTTAATCATGTTTCGATAAAGTGCCTTGAGTATCGCCTTTCGCTAACGTCAAATTACTACACGTGCAACTGCTATGTCTCCCATTTCCTTTCAGTACCATAAACAAGGGATGTTGATCTGATTTTTTTATTTTTTAGCACACTCAATTTTTCGATTTCTTTTTATTATTAAATGAATTTTAGGCACACGTATGTAGCAATAGTTTTAGATTATAAAAAAAAGGTAAACAAGTTGTAAAAAATCTTAACGGCCTATTCGTAAAATTAAATCGTAAATCTTTCCGAAAAATTAAAAATTTAATAGTAGGTTGTAAACGTATTTTATGAGTAAAAGACCGAAATTAGCTTCGAGATAAATGTTATTAAATAATAAGTCACGTACTTGAACTACACTGACTTTTTCACTGGTGATTTATTCAAATATTTATTGATTTATATCCGACGTGCGGCTTTAACTAATATACAAAATGTATCATTTTTAACTAAACTATCAAGAACCGTCTCTAACATATAATAAAAAATTGATTTTTTCTTCAAATTCAAGTTCCTAAGAATTCGATTTATGAGTTTATCATATTGACTGAAACGCAATAACTCATGAAACGTCTTCGGCGGAAATAAGTAAAATGCGTTGTATTTTACAACTGCTCTGTCTTTCCATCAATACAGCAAATCTTAGGGACTGATTTTAATTTACAATTCATTACTCACGACTTCTTTCCTATACTGGGTCTCAAATGAAAGAACCATTCGTTTTCTCGATTTCTCTTTTTTCTTTTCAAAGAGAGAATTTTAGCTCGAATTTGTTTGCAACATAATAGGAGAGAAAGCAGACGACATGTCAAATGTGGATCATGCTTCTTTGAAAAAAATGACTTGTAAGGTGACATTGCTCTGCTTAAAAAAAAAGTAAACATTCAGTCCTTTTAGGCCATTTTTGTTAAATTTTCTTGAATAAGGAAAATTTTTGCAATGCAAATCTAATCTATCGGGAAATTTATAATTTCGACACGCGCTGACATACTTGGAACTGAAATTTACCTGCAACAAGGGGAAGTCCCACAAATGTCAACAAAACGGTAAATTGCAGGTGTAATTGCAAACAGATATGATCACCATTTCAATTGCAATAGAAAGTGGATGTCTCACTTGGACGAGGAAAACAATGATAAATTATTCAGGTTTTCTTGGAATCGAAGTCTATTTTTATAGTTTATTCGTGCCCCACATTCTGAAGTAACAAAGTAATTCTTATCGAAGTTCTAAGTTTTAGGGGGAAGTTCATTTAATTTATTATAGATTTAAACTTTTAAACACCAAAAGTATATATTACTTTTTCCTTTAAAGAGACAGAAACACAATAATGAAATTAACATAATAAAAAGTATATTTCTTGAATAAATTACCTATTATGCGCTAAAGTTTCTGAATACTAACGATCATCGATAATTATAAAGATGCTTGAGAGTATGAATCAACAATTTTTCTAACTAACGTAAAGTACTTCAAGTGATGAAGCATCTCCTCTAAAATGAATTTGTCAATTTTAGTTTGAATACTGTAAATACATAAATATATTTTTATTTATTATATCTGAAAATTAAGTTTTGTGTCAGACTTTTGCTTTTACGTTCGTGAAGAATGAAAACCCTGATTTCAGTCGATTGAAAACCGGTTTTAACCCCTTGCGGAATTCGAATGCCTGTAAATTATACCTATATCTCCATTTAGAAAAAAGCTGAAACTACTTCGCAATTATTTCGCGACAACGTGATCTGTTTTATATATGAATGTATTTTTTTTATGATTTCAAAAGTGCGCATTTGAAAATATGAAACAATTCGTCCTTCACTTTTGTAAGGGTGTTAAGTGGTATTGCTATGCTTCAGTAGTAACGGCCTTTCTTAGATAGGCATTAATTCTTAAGCGCAGATTCCACCTCACAACGTAAACATTTCTATGAGCATTACGAATTATGCAATAGAAATCTTTAATAAAAAAAACCCCACGCAATTTATATAGTTTGTAGAACGCAAAAAAAAATTTATAGAATTGCGCCGAGTCCGAGAAAATCTCAGTTTATCATTTTTCTAATTCTCATGATAATAATTGATTACTTAGATTGTCAATTCAACTTTTGAATTAAAACAAAAATCTTTCTCATACATACCTTATTCTCCAATTCACGTTCTTATTTACTTGAAGTAGAATATAAAATAACTAGTAAATCAAAACACTTCTAAGAAACTGATGTAATTCTCAATCTATTTTTTGTATTCTTCACTCTCACGCTTATAGTCTCAGTAAAAGAACTTTTGCAATTATAGAATGAGCATTCGTATAATTGTATGGTAATTAGAACTTATTATAGTAATTTATTTATAAAAAAATCTATTAGTTAATGCATTTAGAGAAAGATGAGAATCAATCGCGGGTAAAGTTTCCTCGTAATGCGTATTACGATCACGAACACGATTTAAGGCACTCGACCACTCGATCACTCAGACAAAATACTAATGGTACAAGGAGGGTTTCGCGGACCAGTTTCTAGTTCTGGTAATCACCGTGACCACGAAAGAATAATAATAATTGCCGCGGGAGCTCCCCTTCATATCCTGGAATTCCCCCGGTTTGTGCATGGTGTCCGAGAGACTATAACAAGACACATCACAACTTCACCAGCCGCTGCTCGATTCTGCGGCGGTTCACCCTGACTGACTTGTATCGACCTTTTAGCTCGATCAGCATCTTACGACATACAGGTTGCAATTTACCGAGCATTCACGTCTCTGAGATTTGCACGCGTTACAGGATGCATTTATCTTAAGGTGTTTTCAACTCCACTTAGGGAACAAGTTAGCCCCTCAAGGAATAGTTGCTGGGTATTCTAATATATATCATAACATTGAAAAATAAAAGTTCTCAGGTGAAGTCAGAGGGAAGTCAGGGAAATGTCAGAGAAAAAAAAGTTTGTCAGGGAAATCAGGGAAATGTCAGGAAAATGCGAGTAGCTGTCAGGGAAAATAGAAATTTACATTTATGCTATGTTATTTTTGTCGTATATATAAACTTTTATAGTTTATTTAACAGATTTCAGAAGATATTTTAGGGAATTTCAAAGTTCCTTATTGAATTTTCAAGGATTTCACGAGATTTTTATGATTTGTAAAAGATTTTGTGAAATTTTAAAGGATTTCATGGAATTTTAATAGATT
>JAUESH010000008.1:2942843-2959091 GCA_032275165.1 Synergus magnus | reverse complement strand
TAAAATCCCTTAGAATCACTTTAAAAAATCAAAATTTCTTAAAATTCTTACAAGCTTTTAAAAATCCTTTAAAATTCTCGTTTTATCAATTGTTTCTGATTATAGTATTTGGATTTTTAGAAACAATCGGAAAAATGGAGAATCAGCAGGTCTGGGTGAAGGACTCCCAGGAGGGCTTCATCGTCGGAAAGTTCGTTGACATGGTTGACGGTGATGCCCTTATCATTCCTCTGGACGCGAAGTACCCTCAACGTACTTGTCCTCTAGACGAAGTTTACCCTGCAGGCGAATACACCAAAGACGTTGAAGACAATTGTAAGTTGAACAAGTATAATTTTTAATTTGAAATTTTACGTTCTTGAAATGATAATTTTTTCTAGCAATTAGTTCCCGTGAATAATCAACTGAAACCTGTTTTTTTACATTCGATATGTGTATTTCAATTGCATCATTACGAGATTCATTGAACTACATTAATCCAGCTGGAAGTACTTTTAGAATCAACTCTGAAAAGCTGCATAGGAGTTTGAATTAAGTTTTCATTTGTTCTCATATAAAACTCGATTTACTGTACGTCATGCTGATTTAGAATCCAATTCAAAACAAATTATTAACATCAGTTTATTAATCTAAGGTCATTCAAATATTTTAAAAATTATAAAGACATGAGTAATTGAAAACAAAAAGCCTAATAATGAAACGCTTTTCCTTATTTTCACAGGTGCCTTGATGTACCTGAACGAAGCAACTCTTCTAAATAACATACGTACTCGTTATAACAAAGATAGAATATACGTAAGTATTTACTTTACTGAGAAAATTCTTCTCTTCAAAATATCTCCCTTCAAATTCTTTAAAATGCCATAAAGTCTCGTAGAATACTTTAATATTTCTGGAAATCTCAATAAATTTCATAAAATCCCTTGAAATCCTGAAAAAGTCCTTAAAATTCCACCAAATCTCATGAAATCCTTTCCAGAAGAAAGTACTAAGAATTACTTTCTCCGTTCACTCGAAGAGAAATTAATTTAAAATCTTATCTCCTAATTGCTAATGGGTTTCTCTCTTGAACGAAAAGATAAGAAAATAAAAGTCGCATCTTAATTCTAGACATACGTCGCCAATATCTTAATCGCCGTGAATCCTTACTACGAGGTCAAGGACCTTTATTCACCTCGAACCATCAAGGCTTATCAGGGAAAATCTTTAGGAGAGACGCCTCCACACGTTTTTGCTATTGGTGAGTATTTTCACAATGACTAGTCACTGCCGTCAAAAATTCTTCGTCATTCTAAGATCTAAGTGAAGGCTCTTATTAATATTAAACGTTTTATGCTTCTTTCAGCCGACAAGTCCTTCAGGGACATGAAAGTGTTGAAGCAATCGCAGAGTATAATAGTTTCCGGCGAGTCAGGAGCTGGAAAGACAGAATCGACGAAATACCTTCTCCGATATCTGTGCGACCTTTGGGGATCTACGGCGGGTCCAGTTGAGCAAAAAATTCTAGATGGTAATGACCTATGGAACTTTAGTCAATTTTAGCTTTATTTTAGGTGTTAATCGAAATTCAATTGACCTAACTTTCTGTTACAGCTACTCCTGTTCTCGAAGCCTTCGGAAATGCAAAGACCAAGCGGAACAACAACAGTTCCCGATTTGGGAAATTCATGGAAGTGCATTTCGATGGCAAGTGCCAAGTCGTCGGTGGCTACATTTCACATTATCTCTTGGAAAAATCCAGAGTCTGTCTTCAAAGTTCTGATGAGAGGAATTATCACGTCTTCTATATGATGTGTGCTGGTGCTCCTCCCGAGCTACGTGCCAAACTGGGAATCACCAAGCCTGATGACTATCATTACCTCAGAAATGGATGTACTCAATATTTCTGCAATAATACATCAGAGAAGAAGTTAAATAACGTTCAGAAAAGTGGAGAGCAGAATAGCAAAGGGTGTCTTCATGATCCGATTCTTGACGACGTTGAAGGATTCGCTGCAATGGATCAAGTATGAGGGACTAGTTTCCAAAAGTAGAATATTCACCTAGAATTTGAATAATTATGGAAATTTCTTACAGGCACTAAGTCGACTCGGTCTCTCGGATGCTGAAAAAATGGAGATTTACACGATGGTAGCTGCGGTTCTTCATCTTGGCAACATCACTTTTGAAGACAATCCGGAAGACACCAAAGGCGGTTCGAGAATACCTCCCAGTTCAGAGAAGGCAGTTTTGATGTCAGCCAAGTTACTGTCAGTTGATCCCGAAGAACTTCGACAGTCCCTCGTTTCCAAGGTCATGCAGACGAGTCGTGGAGGCATCAAAGGAACTGTGATTATGTACGCATTATGGGAAAAACAATACAGATTGAGAAAGTATTCAAGCAATTATTCTCAAGCCCTTTTAAACTTATTAATTTCTTCAACAGGGTACCTCTGAAGGTTTACGAAGCCAACAACGCTAGAGATGCACTTGCTAAAGCCATTTACAGTAAACTTTTCGATCATATAGTGGCCCGAATTAATAAGAGCATCCCCTTCAAAGCTTCCAGTTATTATATTGGTGTCCTCGATATTGCTGGATTTGGTAAGTGCTTCATTGTTAGATTATTCTGATGAAGATCGTTTATTCAAATAAATCTCTCTACTTTTAGAATACTTCAAGGTGAATAGCTTCGAGCAGTTTTGTATTAATTACTGCAATGAGAAACTGCAGCAGTTTTTCAATGAAAGAATCCTTAAATACGAGCAAGAATTATATGCTAGAGAATCTCTGAATGTACCGAAGATTTCCTACGTTGACAATCAGGATTGTATTGGTTAGTACTTCTTTTTATTTTAGGTAAAATTTGGTAAGTACTTGGTATTAATTTTGGGTTTTCCAGATCTCATCGAATCTAAGAATACTGGTATCTTCAGCTTACTTGATGAAGAATCCAAACTTCCAACGCACAGCTTTGCCCATTTTACGAGCGAAGTTCACCGGACATGGAATGGCCATTTCAGAATCACGTTACCTCGAACTTCAAAATTGAAGGCTCATCGAGAACTTCGAGATGACGAGGGTTTTGTTATTCGACATTTTGCTGGCGGAGTTTGCTATCAAACGGTATGTTCAGACTTCAATTGACAGGAGATTAGATATTGTCAAAGCTTTTTAGCAATGTCTTGCATTTAATTTTTGCATTATAGAATCAATTTATTGAAAAGAACAACGACGCTCTCCATGCTTCATTAGAAGGTCTAATTCAAGAAAGTGACAACAAGTTTCTTCGCACCCAATTTGCCAATCACTCTAGTCAAAAGGGGAAGTTGACATTCATCAGCGTCGGCAGCAAATTCAAAACGCAATTAGGCGAACTAATGGATAAACTTAAGAGCAACGTGAGTTCGCATTTTTGTATTCATTTGTGACTTTCATATTTCTAATGAATCTGATGAAGCTGATGAAATATTTCTGCATTTATACAGGGAACGAATTTCATTCGTTGCATTAAACCCAACAATGAAATGGTTGCTCATCGTTTCGATGGAAATAACATTCTGGGACAACTTCGCTGTTCCGGCATGACTTCCGTTTTGGAATTGATGGAACATGGTTATCCAAGCAGAGTTCCATTCCAGGAACTTTACAACATGTACAAGTCCTATTTGCCTCCTGAACTCGCAAAACTTGACCCCCGATTTTTCTGCGAGGTAAATGGTCTTAATCTTTTAGATTGTTTTCGATTCTAAAGTTAAAAGTGACCTTGAATAACTAAATCCTTTCTTTGATTTAAAGGCTCTGCTTCACAGTCTACATCTGAACAAGAAAGACTTCAAATTCGGAATAACGAGAGTCTTCTTCAAACCTGGGAAGTTCGCCGAATTTGATAAGATCATGAAATCAGATCCAGAAAATTTGGAAAAGCTTGTAGCTAATGTGAAGAAATGGCTCTTGAAATCGAGGTGGAATAAAATGCAGTTCTGTGCCCTATCTGTGATAAAACGTAAGAGTTTTCATTTGCAAAGTGACTTTCCTATTTCCGAAATACTTTTTCCATCTGCTTTAATCTTATTAAATATCTCTTTACAGTGAAAAACAAAATCATTTATCGTCGTAATCATCTGATCGTCATTCAAAAAACAGCGCGGATGTATATCGCCAAAAAACAACACCAACCGCGAATCAAAGGCATCGTCAAAATTAAGAACCTTAAGAGCCAGCTTGCGAGGATGGAGGAAACTTCGAATCAATTGAAAACTGCCAAGGAAAAGAGCATCAACGACATCAAGAGTCTGCAGGTTGAATTGGAAGCTGCAGTCCAGAAAATTAAGGTATTTTTTAAAAATTATGTTTCTCTGGTGAAAAATATAGAAAGGATCAACAGAAGATAGAATAACATTACGTGTGTGTATTTTTTTTAGAGAAATCCAAAGATCAAAGCAACAGAGATTGATGCGACCTATTCGAACCTAGTAAACCAGGTCAATAGACAAATGGCTTCCCTGCAAGATATGGTTAAACAACAAAAGATTGCTGAAGAACAGGAAAGACTGAGAAAGATACAGATGGAGATGGAGAAAGAGAAAAAGCGGAAAGATGAGGAAGAACGGAAGAAGAAGGAAGAGGAAGACAATAGAAGGCAGAGGCACGAAATTGAGAGTAGGAGAAAAATTGAAGAGGTGGAAAGACGAAGGCAAGAAGAGGAAGATTTAAAAACTGCGGCTGCTCTTCAAGTAATTATATTATTTTTATAACATTTTCCTCACTTGCTTCTCCTTCTGAAAATATTTTCTGAAAATTAATTTTTTCTCTTAATTTAAATAAAGGCACAACTGGAGAAAGAAGCGATGGAAGAAAACCATTACCGCGAGATCCTGGAGCAAGAAAGAAGAGACCATGAGTTGGCACTCAGACTTGCTCAGGAATCCAACGGACAAGTCGAAGACTCTCCTCCTTTAGCACGCAGGTAATTTGATTTGGCAATTTAATTTGTGAGATATATTTAATACTTATATCCTCACAGCTATTTGGGGCAAAAATTGTATATGCTTGTGAAAAGTTATACAGAACAAGTCAGGCTGATACTTGAAAAATTGATATTTTTAAACCTTGAAATAACCCCATATAAATTCAAATTGCAATTGTTAGCAATAATCTTGACTTGATTTCTAACTCGCGACGTATTGCAAAAAAAAAAAAAAAAAAAATACTTACTTTTTGTTGCAATCGACAGCAGTCCTGACGCACGGGTAACAACGACAAGCAACAATAGGCTCATAAGGTATTCAAAATTTCAGGGAATTGGCATGCAAATATATTAATTAATCTCCCGTACTTTTACGTATATGCTTTTTTAATATCTTAACTAGTATGGATCCTGCACTCTTGGTAGATGGCCTGCACGATTTCTGGAAATTAATAAAATAATTATGGAGGATGTTTGTAGTTTGATTGTAGTTCTTATCTTTACTCTGCATGTTTTATAGAATAACTATTTCTAGAGGGAAATGCTTTTTTTCCTGCACGTTTTAATCAATACTTTGATGCACTTTTCTACGAGAATTTTTTTTGAATAAATATATATATATTTTTTTATAATTATACTACGTATTCTACATATAATCACCTTCAAGTTTTTTAAAATAGTACTTCCTTCAGGTCAGAGCAAGTTCGCAGTCAACAAGCAGCGATGTCGAATAAGAAGTATGACCTATCAAAGTGGAAATATTCAGAATTACGAGATGCCATTAACACTTCCTGCGATATTGAGCTACTTGAGGTACAAAATGTTTTTTCTTTCCTTTAGATAATAAAAGTTCAGATTTAATTATTTAGTTAAATTATTTATTTAATTTAGGCATGTCGACACGAATTTCATCGCAGACTGAAAGTGTATCACGCTTGGAAAGCAAGAAATAGAAAACGCACTACAATGGATGAAAATGAAAGAGCGCCTAAATCAATTATGGAAGCAGGTAGATAATTTGAATAAATTGTGATTTAAATCAATTTTAGGTAATATATTTAAGGGGGGTTTCTACTTTGTTCGGCCCAAAAACTATCGATTTTTCTCAAATTTTTTAGAGAAAAATATTAAATATAGACAGTTGAAATTTGGTGTAGTGATTGAATAGTCTTTATTTAACGTGTGTAATAAGTGTGTGCATCAATTTAACTACAATTATTGAAAAATATTGAAAATTTTTTTTTATATAAATGATAATCTGTAAAAAAAAAAAAATTGAAAAAATCTAAACTTTCATTTCAATGGCTCACAATTTTTTCATTTCACATGTGGCTCGTTGAAAAAAATGATGAAAGTTAAATAAAGACTATTCAATCACTAAACCAAATTTCAACTGTTTATATTTAATATTTTTCTCGAAAAAAATTTGAGAATAATCGATAGTTTTTGGGCCCAACAAAGTAGAAACCCCCCTTAAAAGGTCTACGGAACCCTTATTTGTTGGCGTGTGCCTACTTTGTCTAATTTTTCTTTATATTACAGCATCAAGAACGCCACATACACCGCTAAAACAACCGATTGTAGAATCCTCTCAAAGATTCTTCAGAATTCCCTTTGTTCGGCCGTCTGCAGCTGGCCAATCTGATAATCCGAACACAGGAGGGAAAAGGGGTTGGTGGTATGCCCACTTTGATGGACAGTATGTTGCAAGACAGATGGAGTTACACCCTGATAAGCCACCCATTCTATTAGTTGCTGGTATGTACAAAAGTCTTCAAAAAATTTTTATCTTGATAAGACAAGGCGGAACTTGAAAGGGTGAAAGATTTTTAACTAAGACTGAAAGTGATGTGAGGAAGATTAGACTCATCACGGGCATTTAATATTTGATATTACTCAAATTTTGAATAGCAAAAAATATGGAGATTAGTTATTTATCATTCTTAATCTCTTATTCACCGTTTGCACATCTTTTTCACGCCTCTATTCTTTGCTTCGTGAAAACAGGCATTGACGACATGCAAATGTGTGAGCTGAGTCTGGACGAGACTGGTTTAACGAGAAAACGTGGAGCTGAGATCTTGGAACATGAGTTTAATCGTGAGTGGGAACGTCACGGCGGCAAACCTTACGTCATACCTGGTGACCGCAAGAAATAAGACGATTAGACGATTATAAATTAGATTATAAATTAGACGATTACCACGAGTTTTCAGTTCCAATGTCAGGAATTATGCACCGGCCACGTCACAAACAGATGCGAAAATACCAGACACTTTTTTCGGTCATCAGTCTCTTATCATTAAAATTCTACTAATAATTGTGTGAGTTGGTGGTTTTTAGCTTTTTTCTGTTCGTGATTTTTCAATTGGCAGTTTAAATAGCTCTTGCAACCAACAAATTTCCATCAAGAAGTGATGGAAATTCAGTGCCTTCGTAGTGATGCGCTATTGAAATTTAAAAAATCTTTTATTGTCGTTTATTAGAGACTGTGAATACAGTTTATAAGTATAAAAAATTGCCCTTTAGAGTTTATACAAAAAAGAGAAGATTCTCGTAAATCAGTTGTCAAAAGATGAGAGAAGTATTTTTGCGATTAATCCTTTAAAAACTTCTCTTTTTCATTGTTGAAGATTAAGATTCGTATTTAAAGTATTTTCAAAAAAAATTTTCCTGGGATATTTCAAAGTATTTAAGTAATTATGCGAATGAATATCTACGCAATGATAAATACAACATATATTTAAGTTTATAATGTATTATAGTTTCGCCTGCGATTGGGTATTTAGTTAAATCTTTGCAGCTTATTCGTAATATGTGATGATACTTCCAAAATCCAAATAAATATAGAAAAGAGTTTAATTTTGATTTTATATATAGATTTTACATTTATAAAGTTTGCTTAAACTTAAAAAAAGTTTAAAGTATTCAAATATCATATTCTACGTATTCTGCGTATAAAAATAATATTCTTAGTGCTAACGTGATGCTTAATTTCTTTAAATCTATAAAATAATTCTTTAAATCTATATTAATTGCTACTTGCTGGTGGCACCCAGCCGCCGAAACCTTTTTCAAGCTCCTTTGCAACAGCCAAACATAATCTGTCTTGATTTCTAGCAGCAACCACCTGTGAAGAAAAATGTATAAATTTGTGATTTTAAATAAGCGCGGGAAACTGTCATTTTGGGGTTGGTGACACACTGCTTTTTGGGATTGGCAACACTGGTGTGGGATTTACCTGAAATCCGATTGGAAGGCCGTCTTTGTTCAATCCCATAGGAACTTGAGTTGATGGTAATCCAAAAATGTTAATTAATAGACAATAAACTCCGCCAGGAAATATCAAAGTCGATTCATTGTGTAAAAGGGCAGGACTTACAAAAGATGGAATTAACAAAACTCCATTAGTTCCAAGCATATTCTGAAACAAAATACATTAAATATATTAAATACTTTAAAGTTACACATTTTTTCGCTTTGTATGCATATTTCTTTTTAAAAAGTGAATAGCGCTACAGAGCGAAAAAATATCGAATTATAATATTTGTTGAGTAAAATGAAAAAATCGAATTGTGAAGGGTGTTAGGTCAAGTTATAGCTTTAAAATTCGAATTCTTCATTTTACTCAACAAATATTATAATTAAATATTTTTTCGCTCTGTAGCGCAATTCTCTTTTTAAATAGAAAGATGCATACAGAGCGAAAAAATGAACAATTTTAATACGTTTTTTGTAAAATGAAGAGATTGAATTTTGAAGTTAGATTTTGATTTCGAATTCCTCGTTTTAAGGAAAAAGCATTCAAATTAAACAATTTTTTGCTCTATAGGCACACTTTTAGTTCTAAAAGAAGTACGTATACAGAGCGAAAAATTATTTATTCACAATATTTGGTGATTAAAATGAGGAAATCAAATTTTTAAGTTAAAACTTGGTTTTTCAACACTCTTAAAGATCGAAAGAAATTGGTTTCAACGTCTTTAAAAATGATCTTCAATCACCTCTATTGCAGTTTGTAGTTCCTTGGATTGTTTTTGATAGTCGGGCAATTTCGACTCACTCGTGAATCCTTTAGTATCCTTTAAAATTTTCATTATAATTGTATTTTTTGTATAATCAGAGAATCCAAAGAGAGCTTTTGCCATTTCGATCCACGGATTTTTCTCATGCTGAAAATATTAAATTTTACAATTTATATTATTATAGACAATTATAGAAATTATCTTCTGTACAACCAACGCAATTGATGAATGTTGTCATACCTTTTTTCACGTTTTAATATATTTTGAGAGTGAAACACTTACTTTTGGGTCATCTGGATTTATTAACAATTGGGGCATATCCTCCACAGCGAACAACATTGCTATCATTACCTCGTAAACTTCCTGTAGATTGTCAATCTTTGCCTAAACAATTAAAATGTTTTAAAATTACCTAAATAAAAATGGAAGAATTCTACAAGCATTTTTATTGTGAGCCCAATGAAGATAAATAGCAGGGTTTCAAAAATGGTTAATTATTCATTTTCAATTATTTATTACGTAGAAGAAATTGTAATTATCCTCAAAATAATTAATAATTACACAAGAAAATTTTAATTATAATGTAATTAATTATAATATATAATTCATTAAAATTTAAATAATTATAGTGTAATTAAAATTTTTTTATTTAATTATTAATTACTCTAGTAATATAATTATAAATGTAATTAATTATTTGCAACCCACATAAATAGAGACTCACGCGATCGACATTAGCGCCTCGACCTTGAAGAAATTGAGCAGCCTTTTTTATAGAATTTTTAATATCATCGTTTACTGGAAAGTCCCCTATACTTCTCGTAAATTCTTCCATATGATATATATTTAACTTGGCAATATCGACCAGTTCATTTAACCGTAAATTCTCTTTGCAATTTTTACTCATAAGCTTCACAGCCAAAATAAGATCATCAGCATATCTAGTCATAGGACCCAGAACCAAATATTTTTGAAAAATAGGGGACTGTGAGAATGGAAAATGTCCTTGAATCGGAATAATTCCTGGAATTCGGAAAATTTAAAAATATTTAATCAGATAGGTGAAAATAATTAAATATGGTAGTTAGCTCTGTCAATTTATTAATTATACCAGGAGAGGGCTTATGACCAAATATTCCATTAAAGAGAGATGGTAACCTAATCGAACCGGCTATATCCGAACCAATTCCAATTATTGATGCTCCTGCACCAAGTAGTGCACCCTACACAAAAAATAAATCAAAATGTAGTAATAATGCTTTTTTTCGCAATTTATCTTCAGATGGAAATTACCTCTCCTCCGGAAGAACCACCGGCTATTCGCCTGGTATCATAAGGATTACTTGTAGTGCCGTAAAGATAGTTCGCAGAATCGAAACCTGCACATATCTCCGGTGTGTTCGTAACACACAAAGGAATCGCTCCTGCCTCTTTTAAAGATTGCACTGCTAAACCATCTTCGAAAGCTTTTTCTCCTCGTCTTACTAAAGTACATCCTGTTTGACTATACCCTGAAGTAAATATAAAAATAAGTGTAATTTTAGACAAACATTATCATAATTATGTTCTTATATTAGGCACAGGATCTAAGTGCAATATTAAGGTTGTTGGATTCAAGTTCTAACTTTAAAATTCAATTTCCTCATTTTACTTTACAGATATTAGAATTAAATATCTTTTCGCTCTGTTGGTGAACTCTATTCCGAAATAAAAGTATTTTGACCCTAAAGAATTATTTTGTCTGATAATAAAAAAAAATTTACACTTTGAGATTAGAATTTGAATCCAACATTCTTGAAAAAATATTTGCACATAATTTTATTTGTTATATACCTTTTAGACCGCAAGATTCTTTAACAGTGATTGGAACACCATAAAGAGGTTGCTCGTTTTCTAATTTTGATATGTTTACCGCTCCAGCCTCAAGTTTTTTATCGCAAGCTCTTGCATCTCTGATAGCGGCTTCGAACCGATTTTCAACGACAGCATTCAAGTGAAGATTCACTTCTTTTATCCGTTCAATATAAGCTTCTACCACTGCTTCGCTTGAAATCTTTTTTGTTAAAAAAAAATTTTTTTAATCTTTTTGTTTTAAAGTACAAGTTACTAAAAAGTTCTAAAGTTTAATCATATGTAAGAAATATTACCACTCTGTTTCTAATTTTACTTCCTAATTCTTTAGCACTCATGAACAAAAGTGGATTTTTTAGTGGTGGAAGATCTGCCGGCCTATGGCAATTCAGAAGCCAATAAATTGGTTGTAAGATTTTTCTTACGTATTTTAAAAGGATCATAAAAAATCGAATAGTGAAATTCATTCTGAAATTAAGAAATTTTAAAGTCTGTGAAATCTAAATTTGAAATAAAATATCAATTCCAATGACACAAGGAATGTTTATGTCTTTTGAGCTTTTTACTTTCGAAACGGTTACACGTGACAGTAATTCGAATGGTACACTTAAACCAAAGATTAAACAACGAATCTATTATTGTTTGAAACAATGAAAAAGAAAGTGCTGCAGCTAATTCGAAAGCTTTCTGTTTTTTATTAATACCAATTGCACGTCTCTCAAATTCTTCATATTTAAATTTTGAGAGCTTTCACACTTTTCTTAAATTAATTTTTTCTAAATTTCCTACTTGAAATTATTCTATTTTGCATCAAGTACGCAGTACGCTTAAAATTCCGAATGCAATCTCAATTTTTAAGAATATCCACTTGGCATTGTCTAGTTTGGATCTTTTTAACTACTTCCTGCTTGAAATTGTTCAACTTTCTATCCTATCTGAAATCATGGCCTAAAATTTCCTTTAAAATTTTTAATACTTTATTTTGTTCTTACAAAATTAGTGCGTTTTCGAGGTGGCCACATGTCAGGGAAATCAGGGAAATATTATGTTATTTTTGTCGTATATATATATAACTTTTATAGTTTATTTAACAGATTTTAGAATTTTTATTTAGAAATTTTAATGCATTTTAGGGGATTTCAAAGTTCCTTATTGAATTTTAAAGGATTTCACGAGACTTTTATAATTTTTACACGATTTTGTGGAATTTTGAAGGATTACATGAAATTTTAAGAGATTTTTTTAGAAATTTAAAAAGATTTTGAAGCTTTTCGTGGAACTTAAAGGATTTCAAATGATTTTGAGGAATTTTAAAAGAATTAATTAAACTTTAAGTAGGGATTTCATGGAATATTAACAAATTTGTTGAAGGAATTTCGATAGGAAAAGTCAGGGAAAAGTGAAATAAATGTCAGGGAAATTGAAAAATTGAATCTTGTGCCCACCCTGATTTTTTTAGGGTGGTTTTTCATATGTTTATTTAATGTTCTGCATTCCCCGTTGGAAATGTAAACACGGCAATTGGAAATATAAACAAGCACAAAAGGACCTTGCTTCGAGGACCTTGAGTCAATGTTAACGAGACGTTTCATCAACTTATAGACACATGTCTATTACCTTTGCGTATACTCGTTTCAGAAAAAAAATCGAATTATAGAACTCTTCAGTAACAACATAATTTTTTGTATCAATTCTATCGTTACGTAAATTAATATAAGATGAACTTATCATGTTCGAAGTAAATTATATAACAAATTGTCTCGATATGACAGATGTAATTCAATTGCATAATTTTTGCATTCTCATTCATAATCTTAAGTTATCGCATTTTCAACAATAATTTAATGAACATGCATACACACATCTGGACGTATTTCAAAATATTTTCATATTAGAGTTCCTGGAGTTGAGTAACGCCCAAATATTAATTGTTTAAAAAAATAAATAAATTTTTCTCGAGCTGATTAAAATTAATATAATTCAAGTATTCAATAAAAACGTTTTATCAATGCACTCTCATCAAGGAAAAAATTGGAAAGTATCTTTTGCGGTCCGTTGATCTGTTGCACGTGCAATAATTTCCTTCCAACTGGTAACTCGTAACCATTAGCCATAAAGGGAATAATATTTCAACTCTCGGTAACTCTTTTCGTTTAGGTGATAGCCGACTAATGCGGGCTGAATTCCGCCGCAATTGCGTAAGATGTAAAGCAAGTGTAATTAACATTTTTGTGTTAAAGAAGAGTCAGAAAAATGTTTGTTAGAATGAAGAAAATCTTTGAAATTTGTTCAAAGGAAGAAAATTGATATCTCTTTTGTTCAAAGAAATTTTCTTTGACCAACTCTAAGAAATCTTTTTTTCTGAGAGAACATATCCATATTTATTTACTAAAAATCTTACTTATTGTCAAATAAAGTCCAGTTATTTAAAATCCGTCAGTTTTACTTTCAGTGAAAGTTGTGCACCCGAACACTTTCGATAATTAACATTGAAAATATCGGATAAGTGTTACATTTACGTAAAGAATGTACAGAAAGTGAGCAATTTAAAAAAATACTGAAATCATTTTAATATTTGATGATTTCAATTAAAGTATATATTTTAAAAGCATTTAAGTACAAGAGACAGAATAGAATAAATTTTTTTTAAAAGTATGCAAGAATAATGTTATAATGCACGTCAGCACTTTAATGTTTTGGTTATCGGCCCTTATCGTTGACATTCTTCTTGAATTTTATTGGCATATTAAAAGTTAAAAATAAAACAAAAATATAAAAAAATAAATGGATAAAAAATACTGGCGTGTGTTTTTATCCAAGTTAGTGGTAAAAAAATATTTCTGAAATAAGATATTTCTGTAAGAAAGGGTAGTTTTTGGGGCCAAGACCCGAATTTTTTTCACATTACTGTAAGTTTTTTCATTATCAGTTTATTTGAAACATTTTATTACATGTTAACTTTGACCTTCCTCGAAAAAACATCATCAATAATTGTTTACAAAAGTCCATATTTACGTAAGGACGGTTTAATTGTGAACATAATCAAAGTGATTTTCTGGCCTTGAACTTTAACCGGTCTGCTAATAGGATCCGCTCTGCATTGATAAACGACATTCAAAATTAATGATATGCAATGATATGCATATGTCGATGCGATAACCGCAGAAATATCAAATATATAATTCGATCTATAAATGTAATATATAGGTAAATTTAGAGGCATATTTTACTAACTATAACAGCAAATTTAGTTTCATCAACTTTACCTTCGCAATAATAAATATTTTTTGCTAAAACTGGACCATTTACCTTCGTTTCATACAGGCTGAGGTAAATGTCCTAGTTTCAGTGAAAAATATTTAGTATTGCGAACATAAAGTTGGCGAAACTAAATTTGCTTTTACAGTAAGTAACATATGCCCTTAAAAAAATTTTGTAGATGTTAATGAATGCATATGTGTGTATATATTTCCATAATTTAAGTCTGAAGACGGACTTAAATTAAGGTATAATAATAACAAAACTAGACTTTTTTTCTGAGAAGGTGAACTTCGTAATAATTTCTCATCTCGATTAAAAAATAAAAATTACTACATATATATGCATTTTTTTCCTCTGAAGTGTAAAGATCACAGATTGCCCTTGTGCCAAGTGCATATTTTTAAATATTCTGCATAAATCATCATCCTTGTAAAGCCCAACATTTACTTGGAATTCGATATTTTTCAAAGAAACCTGTGCACTTAAAATGTGTACTTATTGCGGTTTCCACAAAAGTAAATATGTAGCAAACGTGGTGGGAATGCACAAGTTTTTATCTTAAAGAGATGACATTGAAATGAAAGAATTTTCTTTTTATTATAGAAAAATATTATTTTATACACCAAGACTTAATTAAAGTTATTTCTTGAATAATTCAATTTAAATTATGCTCTTTTCTAAGCAATTCAAAATATGCTAATCGGTGAATTGCATATTTTCTGAAACTGTTAAAGCGATTGTTATTTAAAATTTTCCATGCATCAAAGTATTATTTTTTTTTTATCACGAAATTTCTATCCAATCTCACGTTTTTACCATTTCTATTGTGTAATGTATCAGAATAAGTGATTTTTTTATCAGTTAGAAGAATAAGAAAGGCTCTTCCGTAAATTTAAACTCACCTCTTGCCTTTCAAACTGTATACCGAGTTTCCAAATGAATAAAAGATAAAAATTACAGATCTCTTCACAGAAGTTATGTCAGTTATAGAATTAGTTCACACTATTTTGGAAAACTAAATCATTGTATAAAAACAATGTTGAGAATGTTTTTGAAGGACCATCAGTCGACTTCGTAAGCTCGACACGAGAGCGAATAACGAACTGCCGGTTTTCCGTTGACCAACTATTAACACTTTGGCCATTGCAGTTGTTTAGTATAAGGAGGATATCAATTTTAAAACTTTTCCACTACACGTAAATAAACACGAAAGACAGTGACTTACTTTTAACATACACAGCTCAGGAAATAAGTGGATTCAGAATAGGGGGGGGGGGCAGGTCCCCTTCTCTCAAACAAAATGAACTACTTTCAATTGTTTCCTTTTTTTCACATAGACCCATTCAACCTACAAGACGTTTTCTACTTAAGATAGAAATGTTCTGTAACATGTGTTACATCAATTGTATGAAATTAATTTTATGATTTATAAGAAGGCAGAAGTTATTTTCTAGCTTCATTAGTTAATATCCTTGAACCTCACTGATTTAATTATCATTTAATTAATTCCAATCGTTTTTACGCATTCGGATTTTTTTTTGGGGAGTTCTAAATATTTTCTGCGGACTAATTTATTCAGAAATCTGTTTGAACCATATTTTTTCAATGATCTATTTCAACCCTAATTTTAATCACTTTGCTTTCTTCTACAACTTGTTTATTTCTTACATTTCTATTTTTAGGTTGTTGGTAGAAGCCCTGCCATTATACTTAACCAGTTATAGTAATATTTTGCTCACTATCACTATCAGTTTAAATTGAATTTTAACAAAAAAATGTCACTCGCAATAAGATACTTTTTTCGAAAGCTCCTATTCCTTCAAATTCTTATAGTCATCGCGAAGGTACAGGTAATATTTTCTACTATCTTTTCGATAATTATATTCAACTTGGAATTATTGATACTTTAACGAAAATTCCGTTTATTTCAATTAGTACAATCAAGATGAACTAGATGAGTTGGCTGTGGAGAATTTTCGCAATTATCTTCGAATTGAATCAGTGCAGCCAAATGTCAATTACGGTACATATTTATTGTTAATTACAATTAGTTATTTATAACTTATTACAATGTCTTTATACTGGTATAATTTCTTTCACTCTATACATTTTTTTCTAATTTTCAGATGAATGTATAAAATTTTTGCAAGAACAGGCCAAGTC
>JAUESH010000008.1:2904024-2939002 GCA_032275165.1 Synergus magnus | reverse complement strand
CATAAATAATAAATTTTATACATAAATATTACATTTCAATGGATCTAAGTGAAAAGTGAAAGAGAGTATGAAAATATGGAAAAAGTGTTGTTTCGCTACAAATTATTCTGAAAACAAAGAAACGAGTCATGAAAGTTTTCAAAATAAAGCAACCGCAATTTATCTACGACAATTTGCAACCATTTTTACTGGTAAGACCTCGTACAATACTGCATCGTTTGGGGTCATCCATAAACCACGTGGAAAGTTTAGGGGTGGTGGGGGAGTATGGCACAATTCCAGTAATTCCACGCTTGTCCACGAGGAGGACCGGGGGGGTCGGGCTAGAATCCAGGCGGACATATGTTTTAAGCTCACATTCTCAAGTAAATCTGAAATTTCAGTAAATTTTTCGTTTCTTTTGGCCTCCTAGCTTTTGAAGATCAATAATATCTATATTTTAATAAAATATGTCCACGTGGACAGAGGGGGGGGGGTGTTCGTAAAAATTCCACGGCTGTTCACGATGGGGGGAGGGGGAGCCAGAAAGTGGTGAAAAATTGTCCACGTGGTTTATGGATGGCCTCTTTGTTATATAACTCCAGAAACTATGGGTACAAATTTAGAAGAAATCTTAGAAGTACTACGTGGGAAAAGAAAAGCTAGTTTGTAGAAAAGTGAGCATTGAATTATAGATGAAATTTTAAAATAATACTAATAAGAAAAATTTTAATAAAAACTAAAATTTTTTATTTTCTAAAAAAGCTGTACAAAAGATAAATTATTTTTATATTCCTTAATGGTGTGACATTGATTTTGTCCCGAAGCAGCAATCAAAATTGTCAAACAACTCCTTCTACGCTCGGAGGTGGTTGCCAACCACCAAAAGTCCTTTCGATTTCTTGGGCCACAGCGATTGTCAAATGATCGCAATTTGGCTTGGCTGCGACCTGAAATTAAGAAAAAAATAACATGTAAATATTCATTTTCAATTACTAAATTATAAAATATAGTTATTGCTCTTTATTAGATTATTATTCACCTGTAAACCAATAGGAAGTCCTTTTTCATTTAACCCCATTGGACATTGAGTAACCGGAAATCCCACAGAATTGAAAATCATCATATACGTAACATTACAGAGCTTGGGCATAATCTCATAAGGAAAATGTGCCGCAGATGGAAAAGTAGGATGAATTAAGACTCCATTGTTTCCAAGTAGCTCCTAAAAAGCACCGATAAATCATTAATAAATGTTTTGAAAATGTTAATATTAAAGGTAATAAATATTATTTAAATAGATATCGACTTGTACCTCGAGCTGCTTTTTTACAGATTTATTCTTCTCTACCATTCGAGTTTTAAATGACTTTGGCAGTTTATCAGCAGATTTCTTCAAAATGCCATAAATTATCGCATGAATCGTATGAGGTGATAAGAAACACAGGAACTTCAAGAATTCCCAGGAAACACTCTTCCATTCCTAAAATAAAGAATATTCTCATATACACAACGAATTCATGAGTAAAAATTAATACAGTAATAAAATATATACTCGTGGGTCATTTTTCTTCATAAAAATAGACTCTACGCCTTCAATTTCTAGGAGAACAGTTGTCGCGAACTCAAAAGCGTACTTCAAGTCCTTCACATCTGCCTTAAAAAAAATGCATAAAATATTAAAGCGTTTCTTTATCTTTTTCTGAGCGGACAACAATATAAAAATACCTTTTGAACAATCGAACCATGCGCATTTTTCAAATGTCCAGTGAGTCGTTGTATTGCCGATTTCATATCTCCGTCAATTACATTAACGACACCATTGCTACTGTCATGATCGACGTAAAAATATTTCAATTTCTTTAAGTCTACCTGAATATAAAGAAAAGAGAAATTAATGCACTGAATTCTTTACATTTTTTCAATTGCTTGGATACATCCAAGTTCGAAGTACTATAGAAACATACTTTTTGATTAAGGCGATTTTTTACTTCCGGATCCTGACTCATGACTTTCAGAAACATCGGAAGGTCCTCCGCATATCGAACCATAGGGGCGATGCAGAAGAAGGAAGGCCAATTTTTATCGATACAATCCGGCATATGTCCAGAAACAGAAACCCAGCCTAAAAAAAGGTTTAATTTATTTTTTCAAGATTAAAAAACATAACAATAGTTGAAAATTTTTTATTTCAGAAAGGAGTCTTTATTTTTACCTGGAGTTGGCTTATGACCGAACACACCGCAAAACATTGCTGGAAGTCTACAGGAACCGCCAATGTCTGACGCGACACTAAGAACCGAAGCTCCGGCTCCTAAAAGGGCAGCCTATAAGCAAAAAATAAAAACCACAAATTAAATCGCTTCAATCAATTGGTAATCCTAGTGGATTATTATTATTATTTATTTTTTATTTTATTTTTTAAAATCAAGTGGTATCAGCTGGTACAATTACTTAAAACACTTCAATCAACTGGTACCACTTGGTACCCTTACTTAAGGGGGGGCTAACGTTAATTCGGTGGAAAAAAAGCATATTTTCTAGAATTATTCTTCACGCTACAGACAATGTTGGTTTATTTAATTAATAGGAATGTTATAAAGCAACATTTGAAGCATGTTGTATAAAATTTTCAAAGAAAAATATATGTACAAATAAGCCATTGTCAGCAGATCTTCTGAGGCGCCTCCAAAAAAAGTCGGTGACTCTGATTAAATCACTAAAAACACCATCTTATATTAATATTATCTTAATATTTCCGCACCTCACCCCCTGAAGACCCACCAGGTGTTCTCCTGTTGTCATAAGGATTTTTAGAAACACCAGTGACTTTGTTGTATGTTTCCCAACACATACACAGCTCAGGGGTGTTACTGACTAACAAAGGAATGCCTCCAGCTAATCGTATTCTCCTCACTACGTCAGCATCTTCAAGAGCTATTCGCGGTCTTGACCTCTTCACTCCAGCCGAGTTGCTCATTCCTACTTCAACAAAAAAAAAAAAATTCATGTTATTGGCCTCATTAATCAAAAAATGAACATCGAATACGATAATAAATATTCTCTTTTTCATACGCTATTTATGAAACGTTTTTACAATCGAATCTTTATTTTTATTACTGTATTATAATCCGAATGAAGTTTATTTTTAGCTCTATGAATATCTTAGTTCTATCTATGTGTCATTTTTTTAAACTTAACAGTCCGCATGATAATTTATTTTGTAATATAAGACTAACCGCAAATTGTAACCGCAAACAAAAAAAATCTTTATACATTCTATATTTTATGTCTCACGAGACATAAAATACAGAATTATCGAGTCATAGAAGTTGTAAAAATTTTTTTTATTATGGCTAATATAAACTGATAAAAAAACTTGATATGTATTTCGCTCTAAAAAAATGAGTAAAATGAGAAAAAAATCATAAGAATTATAAACTGTTCACAGTTTTAAATAAATAAATATTTCACCCTGCACTGCAATGCTTTCCTTTACAGTAACTGGTACCCCGAGCAGTGGTACACTTTTCTCGAATTCTTCTTCTGTTTTTTCTTCCGTCTTCAATATCTTATCGACCTCCCGTGCCTCCTTTAAAGCAACTTCAAATCTATCTTCAACTATCGCGTTGATTACAGGATTTACTTCTCGACAGCGAGCTATATAAGCTGAAACTATCTCTTCGCTAGTTAACTATAATGAGAGAAAACAAAAAATGTAGTTTACTTTAAAATACAATTAATTAGTATTAAATCTGTTATTTATTATTAATTTGAATGAAAAATTTTTTAATGAAAATATTTACCTCATTTCTTCTTATTCTTCTTGCGAGTTCGGTGGCGGAGAGAAAAAGTAATTGGTTTGTAATCGGGGGACATCTTTTTGGCTTCTTCAGATTACGAAGTGCTGATATTGGTCTCAAAATGCAAGCCAAGAAAACGAAAAATACTTTTATTATTCCTCTTGCTGCCGTCAGAAGGAATCCCTGAAATCAGTTTTAATTCTTTGAAATCATTTTCAGTTGATAAAATTAAAATACTTACTTAGATACAAATTTCCGTAATTTAAATATTAAAGTACGTTTTATGTGAAACCCAATTTTTCATTTTTATGCAAATTAGATACAAAATGTTGATTTTTATTCCTCCTTTGTTTCGAAAACTTACCGCATAGTTAAAGTGAACTTCGGTGTAAAATACAGTTAAGAACGATTGCGCGACTTCCATTCTTTAGTTTCTATTTTAACAGTTCCTTGAGACGATTATGGTTTCACTTTCGGACACTTTACACGTGTGAAGAAAGTAAATATGGGTCTAAGTAAACTGAAATCTAATTCAAAGCGAAATAAATTTTTTTTTTTTATTTTCCCAAAAAATTATTTTTATAAGTTTAAGTCATTATTAATCAAACTGATAAACACTTTAACTTTAACATTTTCGAAAACACTTTTTTAAAAGTAATTAGTCTGTTTTTTAAGAACTTATCACTTCACTTTCGATTAAACTGTGCATCACACGAAAATGAAGAAAATGAAGATATATTTTTAAGATTGACATCGGATAATTTTCTCCATTCGTGACATTTTAACTGACAAAAAGTGACTAAGCTCAATGCGTTGTGCGCTTGTACTTAAACGAACTGGACAGTTGCGAAAGGTAAACTTTTATTATTTACACTAGTCGTAGAAGGAATTCAAATACTCAAGTACAAGTGAAACTACTAGTCATCCAGGGAGACAGGCGACAGTTGAAAAAATAAAAAGAAAAAAATATTTTCCCTAGTCAAAAAAACATTAAATTTGTTTGAACTTAAAAAAAACTAATGATCGAGATTTTAATTGAAGAATTTCAACTTCTTTTAGAACCTTATAAAAAATTTAAGTGACATCTTAAAAATGAATCCGGTCACTAAACCTGTCTTCTCTTTGTTTGTTTAATAAAATTACTGCCCACGTTAAGACCATTATTCTTTTTCCTTATTCAAATATTTTTATCTTCACCGAATAATGTCAAGGCTGGATATGCGGACATCCCGAAATTTATTATTTAACTAAAACTAAAGCTTCAAATAAGTCTTTTCAAAGACATTTTATTCAAAGTATTGATATTGAAAATTCTAGAAAAATGATTATTTATGAGTACTTCACAGAAATATTCAAATAGGAATGACGTTAGAGACATACAAGAACTCTGAGATTTAAAGTATATATTGTGAAAAACGCCTTAACGATTCGTGTAAATATTACCCGAGGGAAACATCTGTAATTCTCCAAGAAATATAAAGTCGAAGGAACGACAAGATGAATTTAAAATTATTGATTAATAAAGCAATGAAGGTAAAATGATAACTTCTTCAAGTCAATTTGAACTTCAAATTTGTTTAAGGAGTTGTTATGCTCAGTTTCAATTTTTTTTAGCTCTAAAATAATTTGGTTAGCAAATAAATCGGTCAAAAAACTGCATTATTTGAATTATTCAAATTTTACTAATTCAGATTTTTGTACTATTTTACTTGCATCATTTTTGCAAAATTCTTAAGGAGTGTGGACACAAATAATAATCTGCTTGAAGCTGGATATTATTTATGCACTAATATAGAGCCTTATAAGTTGTCAAACCTGTCACACTCCGTTTAATATGATTGCATGCCAACATGAAGATTTTTTTACAAAAGAAAAAATGTCCTTCATGTCGCTATTGCTACATTGTTAATTAATGCGAGTAGTGAATCAACTCACACATTTCTAATAATGATATAGTGCAATCAACTTGTAAATAAAGTCAACTGAAATTCTAAATAAAAATTTGAAAATTTCACATTTTAAAACTTAATAATTTTAGTTCTTATAATAAAAGTATAAAGTCTATAACTAAAAAGGTTGGTTGCTTTGAAGAAAAAAACACTTACCATACCCGTTTATATAATACAGCCAAAAATAAACAATCTAAATATTTCTATATTTGTTTTCCAATGTTGAGATCAAATGGAAGTATCCAGTGTTTTCAAACTGTCATTATTTAATCTATGAACTATGTTTAATTATCATATTTACAAGAAAAGTTTTATAAAAGAGGGAGGATTTTGGAAGGGTGATTTTGGAAACACGTGACCGAAAAGAATTTTTTTTTTATTGAATATCTGAACACGACGAACGATTTGTTCTGACTGGTATCTCGTACGAAAAGAAAATTGTATTCAACCGAAGAAATATTCAAGTGGGGTGCAAGCAAATGCATGTCACATTAATCGTCAAGAGAATGCAAAGCAGTTATCTAATTAGACCAAAGGAACTGATTAAAGGTCAAGATTTCTCAATTAAAAAAATTGCTTTGATTAAAAAAAATTTTGATCGCATTTTTTAATCAACGACATTTTAATATTTTTATTTTATATACCTCTGTCAAAAAGAATATTATAAATTGATATTCTTCAAAAATAAATTCAAGTTTCTTCTGTAGTTCAAAATATTTAAAATGTAAGATCTATTAAAAAATGAAGGAATGAAAAATCCCAGATCAAAATTGAGTAATTTTTAAGGTATATTGAAAATTCCTGTATAGAATTAAAAATATTTTTTTGAAACGTTTTCATTAATTTGGACCGATTAATTTATGTTTTGAATACTGAAACTAGCAAAAATAATGCCGATTTAACTCGTATTTAAAAATACAGGTTTGAAAAACCTGTTAATGGATCACGCACGTCACCTTTGCAATCCAGATACAATTTTCTGCATTCTTTCTCCTGAAAGTCATTCAAGGGACACGCTCTCTTGTGTTGCTTTTCCTCTTATTTTCCGATCTTATAAAAGATGTAATTTTATATGAAAACGAGAGACAATAACGTATTTGGAATATTAATTTTAATTTGTTATTTTAAATAGATTATTCTTTTTACTTAATTACTTTAATTAATTTACTGATCTCTGCGAGATTCTTTAGAATAAATCTTATCCCAATCCCAAATTATAATAATCTTCATGAGAGCAAACACACATAAAAAGAATGTTGCAATTATCAAGTTGCAATAAAAGATATTGCGAAGTTAATTTGCGATATTTTGGCAACAAACTTGATATAATAAGTGCATTGTCATGAATATGCTGACGATTATTTATATTCATATCAGATTCGTTCAGATAAAATAACGAAAAGAAATAAATTCTTTGTTTCTACCGCGATCGACTTTTATTCGCCTACCAAAAAAAGATCAAAAATTATTTTTTAAAATATTTTTTATCTCACCGAAATTCCAAAACGATGTATCTTCCTTTATTCTCTTCACTCGTAAATTATGGTTTGCAGATTTTATCTTGAAAGTGATCTCTCGACAGTTCAGAAAATTGGATCCAAAGGTGACAAAAAATTTCGTGACATTATATCCTCTTATCCAAGTTCGGGAAACTGCAGTTGTAATTTGTAATTGCGATGAAAACACAAAAAAATCACTCTGTCGAAGATGTTTCTAATTTTGTAGAAGAGTTCTTCTTTTCCAATCACCACATGAACTTGTACATTTAGGAAATTGCTGCAAAATAAATTAAAATTATACAAATACAGAAAATGAGAATCGTATTAATTATGTAGAAATGTGATTTATACTCAGCTTGTTCAGAATGTTTTCTTTCCTATTGAATCTACTCTTGTAATAATTCTTACAAACCAAGCCGCATGTTTCGTTTATATCCAATACTTCGACATTTCTGCAAGAAAAGGAACTAATTTTAAACAAAAATGTTTCCTAAAAAGAAAAAAATCATTATAGAAGGAGGAATATTAATATCTAGTAACTAGTAATTAATACAAAATCTATACATTACATCGAGCTTTCGTTTATTGAAAAAAATACTATTTACATTGCACAAATTTATCACTGACGAGGGAAATATGAATCTGTCGAAATAGATTAATTTGGTGTCAAGATACAAATAGAAAAAGTAAAAAATTTGTATTAAATAATAATTTTATGAAAAAAAAAAACTTTAAATAAAAGCTTGTGAACAACCTTACATGATATTTGTCGAATAATTATTTAATTTTAAAAAAGACTTAAGAAGCTTTTCAAAACTTATTAACTTCAAAGCAAAAATCGTTAGTTTGTTTTCAAGCAAATAAATTTCGTATCGTATTCAGATGCAAATACTAATAATTTTTTTCAAGAAAGCGCTAAATTACGTACCTGTAGCGAACTTACTATCGACTTAACGACTATTTATGCAGTGTGCGTTGCATTTGGAGAATATGAAAATAATTTTTCAAAAAACTCTATAAGCGCAATATTTTTTCTCGAGATATCATATGAATAATTAATTTTAAGTACAGAATATAGCGTGCCTATCAATAGCTTACATTCTTAGCCATAAAATCACTAATACTTTTCGCTCTTTTCCTATCCTTCGGCGAACTGTCTTAATTTATTTTATATAGTGATTAATGAAACTAGAAAACTATTTATGTATAGCGTAGAATTTAGTCAAAGGCCGTTCGCACAGGTATATTTTTATAATTTAGAGCGCTTTTAAATTTGGAAGCCTCTAAACTTCAACGCTCTGTAATTTGAACGCTTTTTACAAATATAACAAAAAAAGTTTTATTTTTTATTTTTAGAATGCATTACTTTACACTGTGAAAAATATGACGAAAAACGAAATTTCCGTTTCAAAGTTCTATATCTAAAACTATCTTTCCAAAAGAGTACAGAGAATTTTCAAAATTCGTTTGTTTTTAATTTTTTTCATTTCAAAATTACTTGTTTTTTAAAGTTTTCGCCAATGGAATTGTTCATCCAAAATATTTTTGTTATCGTATTTTCATATTTTTTACAGTGTAAATATTTCAATTGCACTGCCTGATCCAAAAAAAATCGGTTTTTCGTTCATCTTCAAAACTGTTTCAAACTTTTTTGTAAAAGGTAATGCAACTAATTGAAAGCCTAATTTTCCCTAGATTAAGTAACGTATGAAGTTACTGTAGTCACAGCGTACATTTTATTATGAATTACTAATATGTAAATGGACCCATGATTATTCATTGTTCACAGAATTTGAACCGTGGTCAAACCAAAAAAAGTCTCAGACTTCACAAATAAAAAACATAGAGTAAATCAGAGAGACTAAAATTCCAATATATATTCTGTAAATTAGCTCACTCTTTTCGATATCTATTTATCAATACGTACTGTATATAAAATATCAATATTCCTCCGATCGGTTCCAACCAATCGGTACGAACAAATTCGGAAAATATCTGCAATTCGTTTTCAACGACTATTTTCTCCGATGACTTTATTCGCAAAAGCGAACCGAGTGATGACAGTTAAATTTTCTTGTTGCTTAAAATTAGCGCTTTATGTATATGCCATTATACATAGAATGCATTTCGAAAATCATCTAAAAGCAGCTGAAAAAAATCGCGTCGCACTGATTTGCGCGTGCTTTATCTTGTTCCGAGACAAATTCCATTTACATCACCCAAACAATAAAAGAAGTCGAATCGACTTCACGAAAGTGAGTCTCAACCCAGAAAAAAAAAGAAGAGAAGTCTTTTTAAAACATTTGCTCTTCCTTTCCTGAATTGAAGTTCACTCTTGTTCGATATATTAAGCAATATAAATTTTTCGAAAAAACACCGACGACGCGCTTAACGTTTATAAAAAGAGTATAATCGTTATCCTAGTTTTCGATACGTCGAGGCTACACGATAACAATAAAGTTATTAAATAATCGTTAATAGTACAATAGCCTAATACCCTTACATACCAAGCGCAGTGCAATAATAAATTCCTAGAAACGAACTTTATAAAGTTCAAATCGAAACACAAACTGTAACGATCTAACAATTTCTCACGAATATGCCTGGATTTTTGTAGCTACGACGTGCCGATAATACAAAACATCTTGTAAAACGATATGCTAGTCAAATCGAACGCTCGTGGACAATTCAGTGACTCTATGAGTTGAAATCATAAAATATAGAATGTCATTGTTACGCATAACCAAGTACAGACGAGCTTGCGACGTTAAGGCAGAGTTTATTGGAAAGAAAATCGTTCCAGAAAAGAAAAACTTAACAGAATTCGCAGACGCTCTTTCGATATTTTCATTAGTGTTGCGACTGCCTGGAAATTTTATTGATTCACACACAATCTCGCTTCTACGCTGCTACAATTTTTAATTAGAAAGTGTAAAAAAAGCACGAAAGTGCTTCGAAGCAGATCTATTGCCAAATTATGATTCGTGAATGAAGAGAAAAAACACAAAAATTGGTAAAATATGTACTCTACGATTTGGAACTGGAGCTGCGTAAATTCGGTTAATAAAATGATGTGTACGTAATTATACGGTGATTATTAGCGGAAACAGCACAGATGAGATTCTTTGGAAAAGTTTCACAGTATTTCGGTTCAGCAAAGGGTGCGTTCATCGCGCTTCCTTTGCGGTAAGTTTGTCTATCAATTCTTGAAGAGGTGCCAGCTCTCTTCGCTCGATGAGATTGAATTCCTGCAATACAAAGTAACAGGGACCTTACAGGTTTCTTTTTCAATAACGTACTATTTAAAAAAAATATTCCGTGATTATTATTAAGGGTGTTGGATTCAAAATTGAATCTTTCCATTTTACTCAGCAAATATTAGAATTTCGTTCTATGGCTATAATTCCATTTAAAAAATGAGTACCGGAACAGAGTGAAAAAGTATCCAATTATAATATTTATTAAGAAAAATAATGAGTTTGAATTTCGGGGTTGGATCTTGGATCCAACACCCTTAAGTTGCAGTTTGCAGATGCAAAATAAGACTCACCTGCACAAAAAATATGAAATGCTTGAATGACGTATTTAAATGTGCTTCTTCGCCAAGTTGGACAACCTCGCTGAAATGCTGATGATAGATGTGTGCGTAGACTCTAAAAAGTCGCTTCAATATTGTTTTCGCGATCGAAAGGAAATTCTTCGGAAAAGGTACTCCTGCAAAAGAATACCACATTATAGAAATTCTGGCATTAATGTCTACCTATCAATACAACTTGACTCAGTCTAAAATCTCTTACCAATTTTGGAAGGAAAAAGGGTTTCGTCGTCTAGTTGATCTTGCACCCACGTCATCAAATAGTCGATGTACTTGGGTGCTGAACACTTTATTGGTTTTTTCACAGTGTGACCATCTGCCCAATGGTATTCGTATTTTGGTCCCGCCGACATGATTGGACAACTTTCTTCTGTGCAGAACTCTGTGATTGTGCCATACAACATGTTGATTTGATTGAAAAAATCAACAGCTACAAAAAACAAGAAAGAATTGTTTAATATTTGGATAATAAGCAAGGCTAAAAAACAAAAGGTAATTAATAAAGAAAAATGTAAAATGGATCTTACTGTTGACGGCGACCCACTCGTTTAAGTCTTCTCCTTCAGGGAGCATAACTGCAAGTCGCAGATTTCCGGAACCAAGTGTTGCTGCCGCATGTTTCATCAAGTCATATTGATGAGTCCCCTCCGGAATGTTTTTCTTCGGTTTAAAGGTTTTTGAAGAGCGGCTTCCACTTTAAAAAGAATTTATAATTAATTGAGAGGTTCTACAGTGCTTCCAATATGTATTATATTCTTTTAGATATTCAAAATTCTTTAAGAATTTTTTTATTCAAGTTCTGTCCTTAAAATTCGGTCTCTCCATTTTACTCAACTAATATTAAAAATGAACATTTTTTTTTGCTTTGCAGCGGGACTCTTTTTGTAACTAGAAGTGTTTTCGTTCTATACACATAATTCTATATCTAAAGTGAATACTGGTGCAGAGTGAAAAATATCTAATTATAATATTTGTCAAGTAAAATGAAGAATTCGAATTTTGAGACTAGAACTTGAATCCAAGACCCTTAACAGTATAATTGAACCAAATACATATGTGGAATAAATTTAAGTAGAGCTGAGCACTGCTTCAAATAATTACAATTATTTTATCTCATAAAACTTGAAATATCCCGGATAAATATTGTATGTTAGAAACTATCTTTATTATCCAATAAATTAAAGTCATTAGAAATATTCTTGCATTTTATGTCTCGACTAACGAGGTGCTCAGATATACTTTAATGAACGTTCTTATTACATACTTTAATTTATGTTATTTTATTTTAATCGTGTGCGATATTCGTACAGTGGATATATCTCTATATAAATGAACAGTGAGTATGTACATGTAGACAGCTTACAAGCATAAATATTAATTTATATTCAGAGCACATAAAATGCTATGTGGGTACAATACACACGTACAGAAGACAAACAATAGAACAATTAATACGGTAAAAGCTACAAAAATATAGAACAGTCTTATAAATAAAAAGTATTTGAAAAATTCTTCAATTTATTGCTTAAAAAATAATTTTATGTATAATAAATTTTAATGTTTTACTTTATTGCCGAGCGAACTTTGTTCCAATAATCGAAGGTTTAGGCCACGGGAAATCCATTAAAAATAAAAAGAAAAGGAATAGGAGGGAGATTTATTAAAAAAGGTAAATCTATTGGAAAAATTAAGAGAAATTTTGTAAAACGGAAAAGATCGAAAGTGAAAGACGTATTGCGTAAAAAAGGAAAGTTAGATGACTTACAATCGGATCTTTCCATATAAAGATTAAAACCATATTACGGATGCGTTGCGCATTTTTTTTCTCGTCTACAAAAAGGAAATCTCATAGATTGCCAGGATTTCTTTCAAAAATATATATTTACAATATTTTTGGATATGCTGATCTTTAAAAATGTAATGAAAGACGTTTTATTTTATATTTCTAAAAACAAAGCTTATTGAAAAGTAAAAGAATTGATAAATATATTGTCTAGCTTTGTCTTCTTTTGCTAGAATGTTTTCAATTTTTTCCAGCTCTACTTCCATTTCGCCAAACCCGTACTGTGAATAATTCATTAATAAGCATCAAGTAGGTGAGTAATGAGCGTAGGAGAGAGCGCAGTATTGAAGCTGTTTAAAATTCCGAAGAACATTAGAAATTTTTATAGATTATAAAAAAATTCTATTCTCAAATGTTCAAATTACGAAATGCTCGAAGTATATTCAGTACAAAACAAAAAATAGTTCTACTTAACTTTCATATAGTACTGTATTAAAAAACCCGTTAAATTAATGCTACGATTCAAGTTCCGTCCGAATTTTAAATGAGTTTCAGGTTCTATTATTTTCGACTGTAATATTCGAAACAAAAGTATCTTTTCGTCTCGTTTCGAGACCACAATGGAAACGGAAATAGGCTTCAATTTTGTTTTGGTTTCACAATATCAGATCTGAAAATAAAATTGCACAATTTCGTTTCTTTAAAATAGAGTTTTATTTTTATTCGGGAAAACCTGATTCACTTCTGAATTATTCTTCGATTTTTAAGAGTGAAGTAAACATGCAATCCTTTTGAATTTCGAAACTGGTAGTTTTCTAAACCATAAGATGAATATTTAAAATATTTTAGAAAGAAGCTATCTATTGTCATGCTTGAACTTCCTTTCATTTTTCTTCAGATGGAATTTGAAACATGACAATCACGGATTCATGAAAGATAGATTTCTCGTTACCCTTGAGCGACGATATCACAATGTAATCAGAAATTAGGAAATCAAATCAACAACAGGAAAAGGGAGTGTTAAACTAGTTCAAAGATCGAACGAAACAAAAGAGCAAGACATTTAATCACCAATAAAAATAATTATAATTTAAATTTAACAACAGTATCAGTGAATTTTAAAATATTTCAATCAGGAATTGTTTATGATTCTAATTCTAGGATTCTTATTGCTCATGAGCGGTAGTGTCACAATTTAATCAGAAATTAGGACAGTAACCTTGAAGACCATGAAAAAGAAAGTGCGAAACTAGTTCAAATTTTGAACGAAACTTGAACGGCATTTAAATTAATAAAGCCCTCTACCTTTTACAATTACTATAGACTAAGTTTAACAAAAAAAACTCCCTTTTTATTCCTTCAGGGTTAAATGAAAACTTTGAAAGCATTATTTGTTATTTAACAAGAGATATGTATCCAAGGATTAATAAAGCGAGACACGAAGGTGGGACAGAAAAGAAACAAGGTGAAGTGGATAAAAAATAAATGGCACAAAACCTGTGAGGACATAGAAGACGAACGAGAAGCATTTATCGATTTTGGAGCGGTGCGTTTATCGCACGACGTCTGGAACAGCTGATTAGAATAACAACAACTCCGAGTTGCTCCGAGTCAATAGAATCCACGCAACAATTGGGCTATCATCGTTTTACCACGGCTACATAAACAAAATCAAAACTGCATAAGTATCTACACGTATTATACGTGCTTCCGATTCTATTTCGGGAGGCGAGGATTGCGTTTTCTCCGGGATGATTCACAGACATTCACAGTGATTCGTTCGCCTTCAGTTTGAGTCATTAATAAGATTACGCGACGGACGAAGGCGAATTGAGTCGAGAAATAAAAGCAACTAAAGTTGCTCACGAAAAAATGAGCGGAGAATAAAGTCCCGATAACTGTTCTGTTCGTTATTTCAAGGCGAAGAAACACGAAATGAATCAGTCTTTCGTACTGTTTCGTACAGGTCAAGAACCTGAATTGGCAGACCACTGCTCGGAACTTCGGAGTCGGAAGGAGAAGGGAGAGAAGAGCTGTACGAGTTTGGTTGTTCTGTCGTCGTTCTGTCAATCACACGACAAGCACGTCAAATAACGACAAATCTTGGTTAAGATTCTTTTTCTTTTTTCCTCTTCCTTCCTTTTCTATTCTTCGAATCTTCGCAATCAAAGAAAATCAGAAAACACAAAATAAAAACAAAAGCAGGAGAGCGATTAAAGCTAATTTTCAATTTTCATTATTTGACTGGTTTTAACTAGTTTTGCAGCACAGTGCAGTACACAAAGACACTGGTTCTCGGAGACTTCGGCCTTGTCTCAAGAGCTGAAAGAAAGTCGGTTAACAAACGGAAAACTCACAATAGGAAGCTCATCGTGCGCCCGCGCTTGATCCGTCAACGAGCGTGAGTCAAAGAGGCAGCTGCATAAAATCACACTGGAAGGCCGCGATCAACAAACCTCGATGAGAAACTTTTGCGAGTACCGAATCAGTCGAGGGAGAGAGAGGCTAGGATATGCAGTTCCGGAACTCTTATCAACTTTCTTTGATTACGAATCCTGACGATGATACACACGCACTTGCTTGCTGCATTCACCTCGCTCCCGGCCACTCCCGGTACTCTAGACCTTGGTTAATGAGTTATCTCGGTCCTCTAGTCATGCTATAGTCACTCTTTTCTCAGTACATACACTCATCAACTCAACATGAAAAGCAATTATTTTAAGACTTTAATTCTATTCAAATCAATTAAAATTGTTCATGCTCAAAAGAGAAACTATTTATAATATATTTTTAACCATTTTGACGGTCGTTTTAATCGGATGAATTGTTCAATTAATCTCAAATGTCGTCTGCTGTCAGTGCTGCCACTCTGTTAAAGTGTAAACCTTGTGTAAACCCACGTGACATGGTGGGATTTTTAAATATGAATGTTCATTTCATCTCTGATTTCATTATAAAATGTATAATTTAATATCAAATTATATTATACTTCTCTATATTAAAATATAGAGAAATATTTTATTTTGATATTGTACAATTTGAATAAGTTCAGAGACACACAGAATTATTTGAATATTTCAATTTATGCGATGTAATACTTTAATTTTTGTTGTTGTAATATTGGTAAAAAGCATTTCTATCACGATCGGGTCTTTTCGGTAAAATTCGGAACTCGAAAGCCTCCCCACCTCCCCTTCCAATTTGAAGGTCTGCGTCGCCATTTTCCTAGTCACAGTTCACACAAACGCATTAAACGCGTTGCTGGAGATCAAAAATCTTTTGATTGACGGTTAAATTACCATAAAAACTACTCTTTCTAAACGCTGATTCAATTTTCCCTTCGAGGATACACGTAAGTAGTACTCCATTTGTTTATACTTTATTCGCAGTTCGTTTTCGCACGTTCTTCTTAACAAGGAAACCAACACGCCTAAGTTAGCGTCCTTTATTTATTCTTTTTCTCCAAAATTTGTACTTTTCTACGGTTCAAATTGCCAAAAGCATCCAATTTTGATATTATCTTGTGATTATTTCTTTCAAGCTACATATTTTTTTGCAAAAATACTCTTAAATTCAGGTTTTCTCTGTCGCGTGCTCCAAAACGATTCTGCCTTGGCGTCATTACTTCGCGTCTTTTTTATACTTATAAAGTTTTCTTACCAATGCGGTGAAAATAAAGCAAGTTTAGGGAAAGAATGTGTTGTGAATATTAGCATGTTTTGCCTTTAGACAGAAAAATAACTTTTATTTTAGTCATCCTTTTGCAAATATAATTTCAGATTTGTAGTCTTGATTATACAAGGAAAAAGGATCAAATTAAACATTTTGATACTTCGTAAGAAATCAAGAGCTACTAATATTTATTAGTATTTCCTTTCCTACCGTGATTTTCTTTTAGTTGGCAAACAATTCCTCCATTTTTAGTAGTCAATTGTTTTCAATCTGACGTAAAGGAAGAGACTTCAAAATGCTTTATTCTCTTGCACTGAGGAAATTTCGTCAACTTTGATTTAATTCTTCAATATCAGTATTTCAAAAACCCTACTTTTTTTTTATTTTTCCAGCATTCTTAGAAAATGTCGAACGGCAGTGGCGATCACGATGAGGAAGGTTACGTCGTTAAGGTGAGAGGCTTGCCATGGTCCACCACCGTGGACGAAATTTTGAAATTCTTCGGAGACTGCAGTATTTCCCATGGAAAAGCTGGTATTCACATGACTATGTCCCGAGAAGGCCGTCCCAGTGGGGAGGCGTACATCGAAATGGACAGCGAAGAAGACATCGAAAAAGCTTGCAAAAGAGACAGAGATCACATGGGCCATCGTTACATCGAAGGTACCATTTATATCATTGGATTCTTAATTCTTTCATTTTATAAGTTCGAATTCATTCATAAAGATGATATCTTTATTAATTAATTTTATCACTACCACTGATTGAGATAGGTACTTGATTTTCCTAACATTAACAATTTTTATTCTCTTTTTAGTTTTCAAAGCTAAGCGAGGAGAAATGGAATGGGTAGTCAAAAGAAGCGGCTTGAACTTAGAAAATGTAATGGACGACGGATGCGTCAGGCTGCGAGGTCTGCCGTTCGGTTGTTCCAAAGAAGAAATAGCACAGTTCTTCTCAGGTATGAAGCGCAATCTTCTAAATGATTGATTATCACAATTCCTATTTATATACTTTACATTTTAAAAGAAAAATTCCAATGAAATATTAATATTCTATTTTCCTTTTAATTGTCTAAGTTTTTATATTAATTTGAATTCATAGAGTAACTGTGAAAAGATAATTATCGGAGGGGTTTAATGCTTTTGATGGCTAGAGCACGATTGGTATTTTGAAATTATTTAAGTTTCTTTTTATAAATAATAATATATCATTTATTATCATAATTTACAAAGTAAAAGTCTTCTGTTTTAAAATCTAAATCTTCACTATCTCCAATCAAATTGTTGGCCTAATGCTGAATAGTTTTTAGTTCAGCAAAAATAATGTGTCATTAAATATTTCACTTATGTGTAATCATCTTACAAACATTGATTTTGGTTTATCATTTGCGAAATTATCAGTATTGAAAGCCCCCTTTTTATTGTAAGCAGCTGATCTTAAGCTTACATCCATCGTGAGCATTCCCTCCGTTTTTTGCAAGTAATTAAAGCTCCGGGTCAAGATTTAAAAGAATTTTACTTTGAGTTACATTCAAAATCATAAAATTATTCCATTTTTAAATATCTCTTGACTCGAGAGTATTGAAGAAAGTGTTTGCCAAAAAAAAGTAAAATCGAACATTTTACTTTATTAATAATATTGTATTATGATTTATTGTTTTCAGTCAGATGGACTTTATCATGAGATAGCAAATATAAGATAAACGTTTGAAAAATGGAAATTTTACTTGGTTTGGCAGATGCTTGAGCTAACGATTTGCAATAAAAATGAGTAAAGTTGGTTCGACTCAAAGAATTTGGAGAGAAAAGAAAGAATTTATAACAAATGAGAACTCGTTTCTTTAATTTCGCTTTATAAGGGTTTTTAATATGTTGAACGATATTCTAACATATAATGGGCGTTACGCTACAATGTCGTTGTTTGATTATGTGTGGGTCAGGGTTGGAGATATTGCCGAACGGGATTTCGCTACCAACAGACTTCACGGGCCGCAGTACTGGGGAGGCTTACGTTCAGTTTGTTAACAAAGATGTTGCGGAGCGCGCTCTGCAGAAACACAAGGAAAAGATAGGACACAGGTGGGGCACTGATGCTAGCTGGGTTTGGGTATACTTATGATTTTTCAATATCATTTTACGATTGTAGTATACATAGGATTACGAATTCCGTTTATCATTAGAGGGACAGAGTTCTTTTTTTTTTTTGCTAAGATAAAGGCAATTGCCAAACAGGTCTTTTTTCCTAAAAGGAAAAGAAATGTGCCAACTATGACACGTCACCGATATTGTAGGTTTCAAAATTAATTTTACTTTCTCATTTCTTCCTTTTCCATTTTGATTATTTCAATTGGTCACTTCATACAATTTTTATTAAGAAGTTTTCTAGTTCTGACAGAGTTGGGTGACTTCTCATATAAATATTTCAATTCTTCCTGGATTTGATAGTTTTGAGCGCCCAACTCTGGCTGAATTATTTCAAGGATTTAAATATGAAAAAAAATGTTAAACATGCGTAAGCGAAGTACTGTTGGCCCTACTAAAACCTATGGGTGGGTGCCGGGCGGGAGGTACCCTCTTACACCATCTTCAAACCCCATGGGAGGTGGGTAGGGCTACCCTAAGGTATTTCAACGTCGAAGGGTGGGCACGCCGGATGTGGTAACCAACAACTTACTTTAATAATTAATATATAATATATTGTTAATGCAAGTGCACTTTAATGCGATTTTTCACCAAATAATAAAACGCTTTATACATATAACTTTCATTTTCTTTGGAAATTTAAAAACTCAGAAGTTTGGCAATAAAGTGCACTTGCAATTGCTATTATAAGTCTTCGATGCTGAAAATTAAATATCAATTTAAAACAGCTTATTATAATGTATATGACCGATTTTTTTTAAAGAAAAGATAATGAAATGATTAAAGATCATGACCCCAAATATCTTTTGATTGAAAGGAATGAAATCTAGAATGAAATATGGTGACGTAGTAAAGAAAAGACCTAAAATCATAGTTGGTGAAATGGAATAATCACAATTGCACATTGATTTTAAGCTCTGTCATTATTATGAAAATTGGTACAGGAATTTTAATTATAAAGGGACTTAATTAAAACTGCTGATTGAAAAACTCTAAGCACTTTTGTCTGATTCTCGCATGGAATCTTGTTTAATCTTTTTTCTGTCAATCACCAACAGATATATCGAAATCTTCCGAAGCAGTTTATCTGAAGTGCGCGCTAGTATCGGACCTAAAATGCGAGGTGGTCCTATGAGTGGATTTAACCAAAGGCCAGCTCCTTACGATCAGCGCGATAGATTCGGCGGAATGAACCGCTTCAATAATAATGGCAGGAATGCAAGAAACAGAGGTGGTGAGTTTAAATGTTATTATTTTGTAGCTGTACAAAAATGCGTATTTAATGAGATTGATTTTTATTTTATTTATTGTTCATGTTTTAGACTTTGACGGAGGTCTCTGGGGTGGTGGCGGTGGTGGCGGAAGCAACTTCTCGTCTCGGGGCAGCGGAATGGGAATGCGAGGCGGTGGAATGGACATGAAAGGCGGCGGTAACTTCAGAGGAAGCGGTGACAATTGGAACGGAGGCGGCAATTCTGGCATGCATTGCATTCACATGCGAGGCCTGCCTTTCAGAGCCACAGAACAGGATATTGCTGACGTAATTATCTATTTAACTTCATAAAACTTGATTTAGACAGGGTGTCTACTTACCGAGGAAACTAGAAAAACCCGGGAATTGAAATAAATCCAGGATACAAAGTCGAATTAAGAATCGTATTTAAAATGAAAAAAAATGCTCATTATATCTTTTGAAATACTTTAAATTTCACGACAATCTTTAAAATTCCTTAAAAAAACTGTCGAAGTATCTTAAAATTCATTTAAAAAATCTGTTCAGTTTAGATTCTTTCTTTAATTAGAGAAAAATGGTTTTTAAATGAAAAAATTGGATTTTGTTTTAGTTTTTCCGACCCCTTGTACCAATTAATATTCGGATCATCCTTGAGAACAGTGGCCGTGCGTCTGGAGAAGCTGATGTTGAATTCGCGACCCATGAAGAGGCCATGAAAGCCATGTCGAAGGTTCGTTAATCTTATTTTAAATTCTTTCTTAAAAAAGACGATTCTTAAAGCTAAATTGTATATTTTTATTTATTCTAGGACAAGAGCCACATGTCGCATAGGTACATCGAGCTTTTCCTGAACTCATCTAGTGGACCAAGTGGTGGTGGTGGCGGCGGCGGTGGTGGTGGAATGTCCCTTGGCGGCATTGGCAATTTTTGCGGTTGTAAGTATCTATTTAAAAAAATATTTAGGAATAATGCTAGAAGAAGAAAAAACCGATAAAAGTTTACTATAAACACATTTCACTTTTTATTTTTGCAGCTGGTCTTGGCAACAACTTCAGAGGGGGATACTCACCGAACAACCGTGGATATGGCAACAGTCAATTGGGAGGAAGCAACTACAGCAGCTTTTGAGTCAAACCAGTTAACTTAACGCGTTCTCGACGATAAAAGTATTGAAAAACTACCAAAAGATATACAAAGATCGCCGATTGCAAACCTAAGTGAGCTCGATATGTTCTTTTTTAATTAAAATTACACATAGCATCTAAATTTAAGGCAAATCAGTAGTTACTAGGATTTTCTAGAAAAAAGATACCCCGTACACTTGATAAACGTGTATGATTAATTTTAATTAATTAACTTGATCAAAAGTACATTCTCGACAGAATATTGATACCATAAAATTGTAAAATTGTATTCTGGGTGACTACAGGATTCTCGACACTAAAATATGAAACATCAAATCATCTAGTTCTCGAGAAAATAATCCTTTTTGCAAGTCGGTTTAAAGATTTCAATGACTAGATATTAAAAGTCATAATCTTGCTGGATCACTTGTCTAGTAGTAAATCTGTAAATTATATTAAGAGTTGAAATATTCTAATCGTGAATTTTTACCTCTAAGTGAATGTTGACTTTTTTTTACGTATCTTTAACTTCCATGTTCTTTGTACCATTTCAAGAAAGTGCGAAATGTTTCGCAGTTTAGTCTCATCGAAAAAGAAAAACACAAATTGCATTTGATAGTGACAAATACAATTATAGTTACGATCGCTACTTGCGATAAATAATTTTTGTTACCAAAGTAATCCACAATGTTCTCAAGTTCTTTTCAATTTCATTGATAACTGGTGAAGCCATTGTTCTTTAATTCGATACGAATGCTACTTACACACGTATCAATGTATATTCCTAGAACTGTCTATTTTATACGCAAATGAAATTTCACCACAAACTAGTTTAGATTAGATTGCGATTCGTGAATAATGTGAGTTGGTATCGAGAAAAGTCACTGTAAATGTAAATTATACTTTACTCGATGATAATAAAACGTGTGAAACATAATAGACGAAGTTCTAATTTATTTTCTGTTTCAGTGATTCCCGGCGAATCTGACTCGTGTTACAAATCGAGTTGCATTTAACTGATAATAAGTTTGAGGGTCGCTCTCTGAATCTTTCTTATCAGATTCGATAGGACTTCACTTTTTGTGATATCTTATCAGTTTTCTCGCTTCATTGTAGTCGTCAAATATTTTTTTTCTACTTGAAACTTCTGTCTTCTCGAATCCATTCAGCCGCGCAGAAAAGTACTTTCACGCGCGTATTTTCTTGATAGTCCACGTTCCGAGTGATTTATGACGTGATTCTGTGACTAATAATAAAAAATAATCTTTGTCAAATTTGCATGATAAATCAAGATATGCATATGCAGATGAGCTGATTCTTTTAGTGAAAAGAACGGATAAATTGGGTGATTAATTTATGCTTTTCTTATGAATGTGAGACTCTATCTCTTCTGTGAAAGCTTTTATTTATCTTTTTCTATAAATATCAGTCACAATAAATTTAAAGAGACGTGAGGTGTCGACTCAAAGTGAAAATTGATTGGATTTAATATCGTTTTTATGATAAAAATTATTAAAATTTGAATTCTCTCCTTTATATCACGAGCTGAAGAGAGTTGTCAATTATATATTATAGCAATCGTCGCCTTTCGTCAACTTATCTATATGGCTAGTTTTAAATGGAAATACATTAATACTTCTTCAAAGTATGTATTCACTTTATGTGTACAATGCACATTTACTATACACAAAGTTTATAGGTCGCAGAAGTGATTGGAAGTTTGGTATAGTAAAAAATACGTGTATGCAAAGTGCATACTGAGATCTTCAATTGAAACAAGCTTAAATCTGCTTTTCTGTGCCAGATTGAGTTTCGTAGCAAAATTGTTGTAAGTTTTCAGAATAGTGAAAATAAGTGAACTATTTAAATGTTCTTAAATTAGAAACCAAATATTAATGCTTTCAAACTGAAATTAATAGGAATCAAAGATAAATAATTTTGAGGCAATTTATTTTAATTTTGCAATCTTCTCGAACTTAGAATATCATCAGTAACATTTTGTTTCGCGAAGTAATTGTCTCAGTTTAACTATGGTTAATATTTCTCTTATAATACAGTTCTTTAATTCTTGTAATAATTTTAATACAAAAAATGTAAATTTAGAAAAATTTATTTGAAAAATTAGATAAAGTAAAGTAATTAAATTAAAGAAATATTTTATATAAACACACATACACGTACGTTTGTATAACATGAAGTAACTTTAAAAAATTAAAATAGGCATTAAAAATTACTTTCATTCCTATTTTAATCATTACCGGTATACAGATATATTACCCACATTTTCATATACATATTATACGTTGTTACCTGTTGAGTCGTTGTCGTTGTGAGGGTGTGAGCTGTCAACCATAACCTAGAAAGCTGACAAGTATTTTCCGAGTTTACAGTTATGTAGTAAGTATATAAGTGATATAAATCACAGTTAAAATTGTTTTAAAAATTGTATAAAGTTAAAAAAAATCCCTAAGTGAATCGGTATAATTATTTGTAAGAGTGCGGATTAGAATTGTTATTTTTCTGCATTAAAAATTAAAAATAGAACAAGAATGATGTCTGTCAATGTCTGTCATAACAGCTAAATTAAGCAGCTGTGTTATTGTGTACATTAATAGAATAAGTACATCATTGTGATAGACTTGTCAAAACTCAGCTAGTTCAGTTCAATGAATAATTTGATTTATGCTAGAGATAAATAGTTAATAATTCATCATAAAGATTATTAATTTATTGCTTTTTAAAAAACAAAGTCGGAAAAAGCACAGTGAGAAAAAAAAATCATTTTTATATTTTTATCAGATCAACAATCAAGTGACCTTTTAACAATGCAGTTCCAGCATTACAAACAGGTTTATTTTTTATTTTGAATTATTATTGTTTGTTTTGCATCACAAGAGGAAGAATAATTATTTCAAGTTTTTTATTTCCCTACAAAAATTTTAATATTTTACCGGTATTAAATTTATTTACATAAAATAAAACCTAGAAAAGTGATAATAATTGAAAACTAAATGACACCAAAAAATGATTTTGAATATTAACTATTAACTAAAAAATATAAAAACAAGAATGATAGTTTCAGTTTTAGATAGAGAAGAAGCTTTTCATTTATTTTCTCGCAATAAGATCAGAAGGAAAGTAATATGCCTGAAAATGGAATTACTGAAGAGAACGAGATTGAAAGTGAAAGAATGCTTGATCAAAGGTTCGTTTTTAAAATACATTCAATTTACAATATTTAATTAATCAATGCTATTTATTTACGTTTGTTTCACTTTCTTTTGTATATAGACATGCAGATTCTGCTCAACACACACAACAAACTCCAAAGCAAACAATAAAATATGTGCCAGGTCGTGGAGCATCTCGATATGATAATTCACTACGAAATCTGATACCTTTGCGGCCAAAAGTGCGGTAATTGAATTAAAAATATATAATGTAGATTACAGGCCATTTTTTATATTTGTCGAATTTCTGTGAAATGCTTTGAAATATCCGAAATGTATTGGAATCTCAAATATTTTCAATATCAAAATCGAGTCATTAAGAAAATATGAAGTTGTTAAGAAGCCATTCATAACTCATTTAAACTCTGTAAATATTATGAGAAAATGGTCTAGAATTTTTAAACTTAGATGAATTTGAAAAATTGTTGAATAATTTTAGGGAGAACCCACCTGAGGACAATGCTGGTTTGTTTTCCTATCTATACCTGATGTGGTTCACCAAATATCTCTGGAAAGCATATCGTAAAGGGATCGAAAAATGTGATTTGCCCAGCTTATCCCCCTACAATAGTTGCGCTTATAATTGTCAAAGGTATAGAAAAATCTTGGTTCTCTGACAAAAGATATTATTCATAAAAAATGTAGATAATATATTTAATATTATACCTTTTTAGACTTGAAATTCTATGGAAGGAGGAGTTAGGTAGACGAGGTTTGGATGGAGCATCTTTTACGTTAGTCGTATGGAGATTCGCTCGAACAAGAATTCTTCTTTCTAGCTTTCTATACGGCTGTTCTGTCATTTGTGGATTTCTAAGTCCTGCAAGTAATTTTTTATGAAAGCTACACAACCTTCTCTATAAGAAAATATTATTATACTTAGAAAATATTATAAAGACAATTTTTATAGGCAATACTGATGCAAAAAGTATTGGAATATGTTCAAGATACAGAGCAATCGTCATTAACTGGGTTAAAATGGGCTCTGCTTCTGATCTTATGCGAAATTGGTCGAATGACGTTTATCAATTGGAGTTGGACTTTAAACATTACAACAGCTAGAAGACTAAAATCCGCATGTTTAGCATTGTTGTACAAAAAAATCATTGGCTTGAACAGTCTTGGAAACAAAAGTACTGGAGAGGTGGGATGAAACTATTTTTCTAAAAATATGATCTTATTATCCCTCATTGTGATTCTTTTTTTAATTTAATAAACTTAATTTTAGTTGATAAATATATTTTCTTCGGATGGAAAAAAAGCATTTGAGCTAATGATATTTGGTCCACAAATTATTGGTGGTCCAGTAGCCACAATTTGTGGAGTTATCTACATTTGGTGCACACTCAGTCCTATGGCACTTCTGGGAATGATAATCTTTGTTCTTTTTTACATACTACAGGTGAAAAACAATTTTAAAACCTAATTTACTGCGTTTTATTAATTTTCTTTGGTACATATCTAATCTATTGAGGTTTTAGTTCCTGTTGACACGGATCACAAAATATTATAAATCCAAGTGCCTTAAAGTGACAGATATAAGGATAAAGACCATAAGCGAGATTTTAGAGTCTATAAAGTTTATTAAACTTTATGCTTGGGAAAAATTCTTCACTCTTGACATTCTTCGTAAGTGTGTATATATTAATCTACTATTTAATATTACAGGAACTTTACTTATTTTTCTCTCAAAAATTTTTCCAGGAATTCGACAAGAGGAGAAAAAGTGGCTTTCCAAACTCGCTTTTTACGACAGCACGACACTGTCTCTGACGCCTACAATTTCTATTTTAGCCACGATTGTAACTTTCTTAGCTCATTTGGCGACTGAAGATAATTTGACTGTTGCACAAGTAAGTGGAGGATACTAATTATTTTATTGGTCCTTAATTTCAAAATTTAAATGAAAATTTCCTTGAAAAAGGTATAATGAAAGAAAAAATATTCAAATACAAATTCTTTCACTAAAAATATTATTTTAATTCTTTGATTATCATTTCTTCTTGAGGAAAATCATTCATTCTTTTCACAAAAAGGCTTACGAGTTAGCCTAAATTATAATTTGCCTTTGATATCAATCTTTATTTATTTTTGTTTCAATCCATTTCTACATTTCAGGCATTTCCCATTTTGACAATCATCGGAATCATTTTAACACAGGCGTTCTTCGACATTAGAGATGGTGCAAAAAATTATATCCCTGCCCGTCTCGCTTTTAGTAAATTCAAGGTTTCCCACAAAAATTCAATTTTTAGATTCCTACATTCTAAGGTTTTAGGAAAATGTAAATAAAAACTTGTAGAACTAGCAAGGAAATGGTTTAGAATCATCCTTTTATATTTTGAAGGTGGAGGAATTAATAAAATTAATGAGTTAAACATTAAAAAAAATAATAACAAATTAAATTACTAAAATTAGATTTCATTATCATTGAAAACTGGTTAGAATTTTATACCATTAAAATTTCATACATTTTATGAAGGGTCTCTGGTGTGCAGTATATTATACTTATCACTCCTGATTTTTTATTTTTTATTTATCCTTTGGATTTATATTTCTTTTATTTTCACTATTTTTCTAATGTCACGTTTTGTTTTTGATCTTATTAAATCTTGCATTTCCTTTTGTTACTTTTTTCAGGTTTTTCCACTATTAACGTTCCTTAATGTACAGACACGCAGCTCTCTTATGGTCGTTTATTATGCTCTCTTAAATATAGTGGAAGGAAAATTAACATTCAACAGATTCAAGGTTTCTCTCTGCCAAAATTTATTTTGCTTTACTCATTCATATTTTAATGTTTAATGTCGCATTTTAATATTTTCTCGCATTTTTCCTTCTTTTCTCGTTATTAAAAATTAACAAGGCTCAAAATTATAGTCGTGGTTCATCATTAACTATAGATAATATATTCTAATTTTGATACATTAATTTATTGATTTATTGATTAATTTAATTATCTTCATTACCCTCTAATCATGAATCATTAATTTACTACCCATACTATGTTTACAGAGTGTTAAAAAAATTATAAAAAATTCTTTTTAGTAATTATAGTAATAATATATTAATTCAATAAACCTGTTTCTGATTTTCTATTGTACAGTTTTATCGCACAAAATAACTTCATTCTTTTCACAACTTTCAGACTTGCTAAGATGATGTAAATAAATTTCTAAAGCTGGGTAAGAATGAACCAACCCTTCTTGTATATTTTTAATAATTACTTAATAATTATGGATTATGGAATATTACTAATATTTCTCTAACTATACTTCTCTATTTTCTATATGCTTTCAGTTTTTTACTTGGCTATCCACTTTTTAAGCTTTCCTGTACTAGAGCTTCTGTATTTTTAATTTTACTTTCTGCATGTTTTAAAATTACTCTAATTTCAAGTAATGACTAATTTTAATCAGACCTCTTTTATATTAGGTGATTAATCATTTTTATTTTAACAGAGTGTCTTGCTACTTGAAGAAACCAATTGCCACATAACAAAAGCGATCGTGAGGTCACAAGCTCTTGCGATCCTCAACGGAAAATTCGTTTGCGATAGTTTCGAAACTCGACCTGCTTCAAATAATTCCAATGCCGTGTAAGTCAGACTCTTTTATAAATTGGTTGAATTTTAAACGTTTTAGATTTTAGTAATTCAACTTAAGGGTGTTGGGTCAAGTTCTAGCTTTAAAATTCGATTTCTTCATTTTACTCAATAAATATTATAATTAGATATTTTTTCGCTCTGTAGCGCAATTCACTTTTCAAATAGAAATATGCATACAGAGCAAAAAAATGTATAATTTTAATACTTTTTTTGTAAAATGAAGAGATTGAATTTTGAAGTTAAATTTCGAATTCCTTGTTTTAAGGAAAAAGCATTCAAACTAAAAAATTTTTTGCTCTATAGACACACTTTTATTTCTAAGAGAAGTACGTATACAGAGCGAAAAAATATTTAATTATAATATTTACTGATTAAAATGAGGAAATCAAATTTTGAAGTTAAAACTTGGTTTCAACACCCTTAAATGCTAATTTCTTCTTATTTGTGTTCCATTTAGGAAAGGAAAAAAATCAAAACGGAAGAAGTCGAAGCATCCTATTACGGAGAACAAACGTATTGAAATTCTTTCCGACGTGACATTCGAAGCCGCAAAGGGTCAACTGATTGGAATTTGCGGCCATGTAGGAAGTGGAAAGTCAAGTTTACTTTTAGCAAGTTTAGGACAGTTGCGAATGGTTTCCGGACAAGCAATGAGAGATGGCACCTGCGCTTATGTTGGACAACAAGCTTGGATCATTAATGCAACTTTTAAAGAAAATGTAATATTTGGAGAAAAGTTCGACCCCAAACGGTATTACAGAGCGCTTTCTATATGCAGTTTGAAGGAAGACATTAATATGTTACCAAGTGGAGACGAAACTGAAATTGGCGAGAGAGGAGTGACTTTGTCTGGAGGACAAAAACAGAGACTTGCTCTTGCGAGAGCCTTTTATGCTAATCGGTAATTAATAATAATAGAGTACAATAGATTAATCCATCCATCCATTCATTCTGTCCACATTGAAGCTTCTATGTTTCTATAATTTCGCTCAAGAATGTCAAGAGATTTGTGATTAATGATTTTAATGATTTGTAAAGTATTTGATAAATAAGTTAATCTAAATCAAGGATTTCATTTCAAAAGCAACGTTTTTGATAATTAACTTACTATATTATTTTTAGGGACATTTACTTCTTGGATGATCCTTTAAGCGCAGTGGATAATATAGTTGGAGAATTCATATTTGAAAATTTAATTCTGGATGCTCTCGACCACAAAACTGTTCTTCTTGTAACTCATCAAGTTCAAGTAAGTCACTACAAGGGGTTGAAATTTATTAAGATATATCGCCTAGTCTTAATTTTCAATTTCAAATTAAATTGATATAAAAAATTTGTATTCTAGTATCTAAATCGATGTGACGATATCTACATGATGTACAATGGTAGAATTATTGAGCACGGAAATCATGATGAATTGATGCGTGCAGACAAGGAATATGCTGCCATGGTTAAAAATACTGTTGTTGAATCCCAAGACAGTTCTCCAGAAGAGTAAGATACAAATTCTTGTGAATTAAGATCTGGAAAATTTCATTTTATTTTTTTTCTATTCTTGATTAGGGATCAGGAGAGTGAAAGTCAAGAATCAGAGACTGAGGAAGCAACGGAACTCAAACCCGTATATAAACCCAGGAAGTCGGTAGTGAGGAAGAGTTCTGGTGATGAGGAAAAGACTGATAAAACAGATGGAATTGGTACGTTAAATAAAACAAATTTAGTCGTGTCAACATTTTTAAATTTTCACAAACATGTAAACGTTTTTTAGACTTGAGTTTTCGTTTGGATGATAAAAGCAGGGTGGCCACATGTCAGGGAAATCAGGGAAATTTCAGGGAAATTGAAAAATTGAATCTTGTGGCCACTCTGTAAAAGGCTTCTTACTTCTAATTACATTAAATAATTTGCGACTCTAAATTTATTTTAGGAAAAAATTTAATGGTAAAAGAAAATATGAAACGTGGATCAATCTCAGCAAATACTTTTCACGTTTATATAAAAGCTGCAGGAGGTTATTTCCTTGCTTTGCTAGTATTTCTAGTATTCTTTCTAAACATAGGAAGTTTGACATTCAGCTCATGTTGGTTAGCTTATTGGTTAAAGGAAGGCGATGGAGTAAGTAAAATTCGAATCGTTTCGAAATAAAATCAGGTTAAAAAGAAAACTTGATAAGCCTATTTTTACCACCTATTTTATTTATTATATTTAATCTACTTTAGAGTACAAACATGGCGGAGGGAAATAATACAAGACGATCTAGCAACATCAACGAGAATCCGGATTTCAATTATTATCAGACAATCTATGCGAGCTGCATTTTTATTATTTTGTTCACAAGTCTTCTACGAGCTTTTGCGATTACTGGGATAACAATAAAAGCCGCAATTTCCTTACATAATCAATTATTCTCAAAAATGATTAGCTCTTCTATCAGATTTTTTGAAACAACCCCTGTTGGAAGAATACAGAATTTATTCAGCAGTGACATGGACGTAGGTAAGTTTTGATCTGTGTATTTTCTTTAGTACTTTCATTTAAGTATTTTATAATATTAATAATCTAATTTCACAATTGAACGAATTTTCTTCTTCTAGTGGACAATGGCATCAGAATATCTCTGGAAATGTTCCTACAAAGCATTCTTACATGCACTTTTGCCATTTTGATAACTTGCTTCGTATTTCCCTGGTTCATTATTCCTTTGATATTTTTGACCGGACTTTTCTACTTTGTTAGCAAAATTTTCAGGTAAATAAAGTTAAATTTTGATAAAAAATAAACTCAAAATGTAAATGTACAATAGAAATTGTCTTAAGCAATTATATTTTTATAGAGTGGGTATGAGGGATTTGAAAAGATTTGAAAACGCTTCGCGTTCGCCAGTTTTTAGTTATATCACAACGACTACTCAAGGACTTCATACTATTAGAGCTTTTAATAAAGAACAAGAGTTTATTATCAAGTGAGTCTCATGTTTAAATTTTTTAATAAATAAATCAACTCTTTAATTTATTTTAAATTAACTAATTTAATGTAGATATCAATTCTTTAACATTGGGAGACTCATGTCAGAGTTGTTTTTCACAGATTTCAAGAATTACTCGACGAAAATTGTTCTTACGAATATTTTCAAAATTTGGCATCGAGATGGTTGGCTATTAGATTTGACGGTTTGTCAGTATTTTGTACTTTTATTGTTTTGATCATCTTGATATGCCTTAAGGGTTCCGTGTCACCAGCTTTGGCTGGTTTAGCCTTAGCTTTCGTGTCACAAACTGCAGGACTTTTTCAATATACCTTGAGACTTATTTCGGAACTGGAGACTAAATTTGTAAATGTTGAGAGAATGTGTTACTTCTTAAGGGTGAGTAAAACTTTCAAATTAAAATATTTCGGTTTTTAATTTGAAATGACCCAAATTCTATTTTAAATTATTTGTTTAGTAATATTGGTAATATTTAGTAATATAATTTTATTACTCGTTTTTAAGGCCAAGTTTATGATTATACAAATATACATGTGATGAAATTTAAAGTAATCTAGATTAGATAAGAACTTAATAAAATGTAAGGTCATCAGTTAATTAAACATACAGAAATTAGGTCTAAAATTGCCAATATCATATAGAGATAATTAATTTATTATAATAAATTTATAATAAATAATTTATTATAAATATTATAATCTGAGGGGTTCAAAACTTGTTTACATTTCTCTTCATAGATTAAGTAACAAGAAATTTGAAACTTAATTGGGTATTTTAAATTTTCATAGGCAATGGTTAATGAAAATAAAACGAAAGTTACGATCACTCCTGCTGAGGAATGGCCTACGCAAGGTACCATTGAATTCAAGGATGTAAAAATGAGGTACGATGAAAACTTGCCCCTTGTATTAGACGAAATAACCTTTTCTGTCAACGATGGAGAGAAAATAGGTAAAACTGTTTTTTTTTTTTTTACAAATTTAGTAATTATAACGAATAATATTTAACGTTTTAGTGAATTAATTGTTGTTTCTAATTTACAAATTTCCTAAGGTATCGTTGGAAGGACTGGAGGAGGCAAAAGTTCACTCGTGATCGCACTTTTCAGACTGTGCGAACTTTCTGGTGGAAAAATTACAGTCGATGGTATCGACGTAGCAAAAATTGATCTGGAACTTCTTAGAAGTAAACTTTTCATCGTACCGCAAGATCTTGTGTTATTCGGTGGAACAATTAGGTAGAAAATTTCTTCCCTAAAATAGTTAAAAGCTTCACAGTTGGATCCTGATTCAAACTCAGGAATATAAATATTTGAAATTAATTTTTTTATTCAGAGCTCATGTGGATCCTTTTGGAAAGTATTCAGATTTGGAAATATGGACTGCTCTAGAAAAGTCTCGGCTAAAAGATAAAGTAGCTTCCATGCCCGGCCAACTAACTGAACCTGTTAAAGCTGGAGGAAGCAATTTAAGCATGGGTGAAAGACAACTTTTGTGCTTGGCAAGAGCCATACTCTGTCGAAGCAAAGTAAGCTAAAAAACAGCTTTTTAAAATTATTTTAAATCCTTTTACCATCTAATTTATAATAAAATATTAATTATTTAAATTAAAATTATTGTAGATTCTTATCCTGGATGAGGCAACAGCCTCAGTGGATCCTGAAACATGTTCAATCGTCGATCAAACAATTCGAAAAGAATTTTCCAACTGCACAGTTATTACAATAGCTCATCGTCTGCAAACAGTTTTAAACTGTGATCGCGTCCTTGTTATGGAAAAAGGACAAGTAGCTGAATTCAACAAACCCTCAGATCTTCTTTCTAATTCAGAATCAAGATTTGCTAAAATGATGACGAATGTGGAATAATGAGCTAAGACTTTAAAATATTTTTTTTTTAATAAGATCTACCTGTTCATAAATCCCAATTGTTCTTAGAATGAGTTCTTAAAAAGTATTATGCAGAATTGAAAATTGACTGATAATCAATATTAGAAAAATAATTTTCTTCAATTCTAGGAATATTTTCTTAAATAGGTTTATTTTTTGTTCAAAACTTTTTTAATTTCGTCAGATTATTTTCAAGAAAATAGTTGAAGTTGCAACCAAAAAAGTGAACTTTCAACGGAATAGTTGAATTTTTAACAAGGCTGTAAAGACGTTGCATGTTGGCTAATTTTGTGAGCCCGACTTTCTGTGGATTATTTTTATGGGTCTATTTTGTTCCTCACCACGATGGCACCTCAATACAATTTATTCCACTGCTTGAATGCTGTCATAAGAAAATATAGTTATTTAGATTGACATTTTGAAGATTTAGAATTTCAGTCTAAATAACCATATTTTATTGTGACAACATTCAAGCAGTGGAACAAGTTGTATCTAGGTGCCATCGTGGTGAGAAAGAAAATTTAGACCTATGAAAATAATCCATGGAAATTCGGGCTCACAAAATTAGCCAACGTGCAACGTTTTTACAGCCAACGCTACAATGTATGATGTTTAATTATGATGTTTGTATTTGTCTGCCTTGAAATGCTGCCTTTATATCAGTTATTGACGACAAAAATATTCTTATAGAATCACTGATTTTGTTACCTATATATAACAGATAAATGTATTTTATAACTGTTATTTTTATGACTTTTTATATTATAGACTTAATGTTAATAACGCTTTGAAGTAATAAAAATGAAGCAATCTGCCTATAAAAAAATTTTTTTATGTAAAAATGATATGAATCATACTTTATTACGCTATGTGCCGTAAATCAATCTTCTTGGATTTTGTATTCAAACATTTTTATCTTCATATAAATAGAATATACCAAACTTCTATTACCAAATTCTGGAATAAAGTTCTCTCTAACTTCAGAAAATGAAGCTGCTTATTGGATCCTTGCCCTTCGCCTTCGTAGTCATCATTTTTTTTATTGGTTCGTACAATACTGTTAAGAGCATTCCGAAATTACTTTTATTTTTTAAATAAAAATTAGAATAGTAACTTTTCTAACTTAACTTTATCTTATGTTAGTAATAATTTAGCGAGTCTTTCACAATTTCCTCATTTGTCGTTCATCATAACTATATAGAAAATGAGGGCACATATTGGTGGCTTCTTTCTCACCTTTGCGGTTTAAATCTATTTATTAAATAATAGAAATTATGGAGGAAGCAACACCACTAATTAAATCATTCTTTAATCTTCGCAAATCGTAAGTCTTTATTCTTTTTTACAGATTCAAGTTCAGCTTCTTCTAAGAATCAATCGCATCCAAAAATACCAATAGAGCGTCCAGGCTCTTCAGCAAATGTTCCACAAAGTGGATCAGGTAAAGAAAATAAAATTTAAATATACATTACAAGTAATTGTTAGACTTTCTCATAATTCTTTATCTTTGTTTCATAGGGAAAAATATACAGCAACCAGTAAGGCCAGGTGGAACTAGACATCAGCAACAGGGACAAGATGCTCCAAGGCGACCTCTTAATATAGACCTGAATAATCTCCCGCCGCCAGTAGATGATTCTGAGGATTTTTTTAAAGATTTTCAACAACAGGGAATGTCGCCTCTTCCTTTTCAGCATGTTTCTCCTCCTCCAAATTTTCGCCAACGTCGTCCACACTAAACAATTGTCACCGGTACAATTAGATTGTCATCATTTTTTATTTGAAAAATGAAACAAGCGACTTGAAATTAATAAAAAAAATTATTAAAATGTATATCAACCAATTTATTTGATGTTGGGTATTCTGATGCATATTCAGTCTCAATTATTTCTACATTTCCAGGCTTTATAGCATAAAATGTCCTCAAAACAGAGAAAATAAGGTGATTTTTTCACGAAAATAGTAGAATAATAATAATAATTCAATTTGAAACCCTTTCTTTAAAAAAAAAAAGTTAAATTTTCATCCAAAATGATGGATTATTAACTAAACATTTGAATTTTCACCTGAATAGTTTAAATTTCAACCAAAAAGGTAAATTTTTAACAGAAATTAAATTGTTTACTTTTAAATTAACAAAATTAATTTTCAGCCAAAAATTGAATTTTCAACAGAATAGTTTACTTTCCAACCAAGCCAAAGTACAGAAGCCACAAGGAACAATTTTTTAACAAAAAATATCTCTTCCGCAAAAAGTATAAAAGTGAAACAATTTCAGCCCGTTCAATCAAAAGATATTAGAAAAAATTTTGACTAAAATTTCCCTTTGCCGAGAAGGATCAAACTTGGAAAATTTAAAAAAAAAATATATTTTGTTAGTATTTTTCTGTATTAGATAGGATTAGATTAGATTTTTAAGAAAGTTTAGGGAATTCGAAGAATTTTAAGGAATTTTGAAGTTCCTTGTGGAATTTTAAAGGATTTT
>JAUESH010000008.1:2870839-2903924 GCA_032275165.1 Synergus magnus | reverse complement strand
CTTAAAAAAGTGACTAAAAAGTGACTTGCAAGAAAAAAGTGACTAAAAGTGACTTAAGTGACTGTGTGGCAGCCCTGGTTATTTTTTTTTTTTTTTTGCAAAATTGTTGATTGCGCAGGTTTTCGATTTTTTTAAACTCTAAAATGCCATTAGTACATAAAAAAAGAAATGGTTTTTGGTTTTCTTTTTAGGACATTATAAACTAAAAAAATAGAAAAAAAAATCGACTGAAGAGACGTCTGAAACTTCAGTCCAATTGCTTTTTTAATGAAATAGTTTTTTGTACTTGTTGGACTACCCCAAAAGCTTCGGCGTTGGCCGAGTTTGAAGAAATATTGATCCTGAGAGGCCGACATAGGGTAGTCCAGGGGGATGAGAAAATTGTGCGATGCTCATGCCCGGTTCGACTCCTCTCAGCTGGCTGGGAGTCGCTTCATTATAAAAAAAAAAAACAAAAAAATGTTCGCCAACACGCCGCCAGCATGTTGTTTTTAAAGATGTTTATACCACGTTGATCATTGTCGTTGTTTTTATGCGAGAGATATGTAGTTTATATGTTTTGCCTCCGAGGGCAGATTCTTTTAACGTCTGACAAGTACCAGAAACGGTGAGTGGTCCAAATGAATTCTCGCTGGCCCCATGTTCTTCTTCTACTGGCTTTCCAGCCTCTTGACCCGAAAACTTAAGGTCCGCTACAATGCGATTAAAATGCATCATCGAAGAACGGAAGATTACTTTTCGCCCGGTAAGAGACAAAACCAATAGATATTAACTTTAGTCAGCGACTTTTTTTAAAGCGGCAACACCCGTTTTTTCAAGGAGCAACATGATTTTCGAATTCGACATCAAGATCGTGGCAAACTGGTCGCGTTTAATCGAAACAAGCCCCGGGGAAAGAAGTTTACCCAAGAAAAGTACGCTTCCTCCCCTTCGATATATAAAATCCATTCGATGAAACTCTACTAATAAAAAAAGAATGAAAAACATTAGTCTCGTTTGGCTTAAATTTTAAAATAATTTTTCAGCTAATGTTTTGACAATAATAACGGTGAAATTTAAATTGCGGCGACGTGAGTATAATGATTAAGTGGATGTGTGCCTTTTTTGTTATGGTTATTGCTTTTTCGTGTCGAATTTTTATTTCTTTTTTTTGTATCCGTCACGCAGTTTTCCTCTGTGTGTGATCATCGTTTTTCTTAAAATCATTATTTCAACTTCAAGGTTCCAAATTCTATAAAGAAGCAATTGCACGATGCTTATACGATTATAATGTTCAAAAAAAAAAGCATGGACCGGAAAATTAGAATCATTCTCAAGACACTTTCATCAACTACTTTTCGAAAAATATAGGAAAAAAATGTTTCATAATTTCCTTTTGAAACTATCGTCCACAATATTTTCAAGTTTGAAGATAATTAAATGCTAACGTTTGTAAATTGGAAGAATCATACATTAGAATAGAATTCAAACTATTAGAATTGACTACGAATTTGTTCAAAAAATGTATGTGTACCTATACTTTAGTTTTCTTTTATAATTTCAGGCCTCACAGTTCCTACGGGGAAAAAAATAAGGAACGTAAGAAAATAAGAAATTTTGAAAAATAGGAACTTTTTTTCGCGTCTGAAACTTCAGCCCAATCTCGTAAGGTACTTTTTTGAAGCCCAAATTTTCTATGAGAAAAGAACAACAAAATTAACAAAGAAAATTAATTTTCACCCTATAAAGCGAATTTTTAACAAAATATTTTTCTTTTCAACCAAAAGAATAGATTATCAACTCAATATTGAAATTTTCTACGAAAAAAGATGGTTTTTAACAAAATAGTTGAATTGGTAACAGAAAAGAGAATTTTTTAATTTTTAACCAAGAATAATTGAATTTTCAACCAATTAAAAAGGAAAAAGGGGAATAGGAGAAATACTGTGAAGCTGAAAAAGCTGAAAATCTGTCGATTTTGTAAAAATTTAAAGAAAATTTAACACTATTGACTGAAAATAGGTGATATTAGGGACTTTAGCTGAATATAGGGTATAATAAATAAGGGGTATAGTAGGGACCAGTCTGTGAGGTCTGTAATTTAGAATATTGAATGTGAACGGTATTAAAAATCTTATCACTGGAGTAATAAATCTATTAATTGAGTATAGTATCTAGTTTCCTTTAGTGTAAAAAAAATCCTTTGGATATTGTGTTCATTGTTCATATAGTTAAATGTGAGTTACCATTAAATGTTTTTGAGAAAATTGTCATTTTACCCTTATGTCCATCAGTGTTACAGTAAAGCCCATTGGCACATAAAGTTTATCTCCAACAGAGGAGGAAAGTTAAACATATTCAATAATATCTCGCATAAAAAATTGATTTAAACTGTTTAACTCGAAAATCTGTTGGAGAGTTTGTGCACATATTGATGTGATGTAGAAGAGTGATTCGTTGGTACATATCATTGCTCCCTGTGATGTCTAATAAATGCGTGTAACGAAGGTGTTGTTGTCGAATCATCGAATGATAGATCTAAGATGCAAAATATTTCACGAAAAAGTTAATATTTCTACCTAGAATTTAATTTTAAAGGAAAATACATTTTAGAAAGCATTATAACTTTTCCTTGAAATATTTTAGTCACAAATTTTAGTCTCATTTTATATTATGTAAATTTGCAATGAATTTATAGTATAACAAGAAGGAAATAAGAAATAAGCGAACTTTGGCTTCACTTTATACCCATCGACTTATTTCTTATTTTTTGATTGTGCTACTGTATTTATTGCTACTAAACTTGATATTTTTCAAGGCAGAGTGACGTGTTGCAAGATCAGTAGTAAAATTCTTTTTTATCAGAGAGATGGAGTTATTTTCTCTTTTTCGAATATTATTTCTTAATATCAATTATTTACTTTAAGTCGAAAAAGATATATTTTTTCTATAGTAACAGTTAATCCAATTTATTAATTTTCTTAACAGTCTCAACTTTCTTCTAATTACTGTTTACATTAATTTACTGCATCTTAAAATCACTTCACTCTGGCAAAATGAACATAAATCAAAAATTTTTTTTGCTCAATCAGATAAACTTTCAGGCCTCACCATTGCGAACATAATCCCTATTATGATGTTGGGGCGGAAGCAAAGCCTCAAAGGGGAACCCGTCCTGGCCGATTATGGCCCGGAAGAGTTCCTCAATGAGAGTGCCGACATCGAATGGGTGAACAAGGTAGGAAAATATATAATTGATTATTTTCCATCAGGAGCCATCCATAAATTACGTAACACAATAAAAAGACTGTGAAGTCTGCATTTCAATTTGAAGAAATATTGATTCTGAGATCTTGAATTAAATATCCTTTGAATTCCATAAAGATTTCTCCAATCCTTTAAAATCCCTTGAAATCTTTGAAATTATCTAAAAACTATTAAAGCCCATGTAACAGATCGTAACATTTTTCCTCCCCCCTTTTTCCCCTAGAAATTGTTACATAATTTATGGATGGCCCCTTAAATAGAAAAAAAAATACTTAATTTCATCTTTGATTTCAGCTGTGGGTCCGGAGATTAATGAGATTTTGTGCCCTTGTTTCCCTAGCTTCAGTTTGCCTAAACACTCCAAAGACCTTTGAAAAAATACCATCCCTTCAGTATGTTACTTTTGTCTGCGACCTCATTGTTACCTTCCTTTTCACTGCAGAAATGATTGCCAAAATGCACATACGTGGTATACTCAAGGTAAAGATTAAAATTTTTTCTTGTACAATTGGACTGAAGTTTCAGACGTATTTTCTGACGAATTTTGTTTGTTTCGGTTTTTTTGTTTATAATGTCCAAAGAATAGAAAGCAAGGTACAGAAACTGTTTTTTTTATTTACTGATGACATTTTAGAGTAAAAAAAAATCCCTTAAGACACAATTTTCTTAATTAAAATTGAAAAACCAGTTAAAACTGAAAACTGAAAATCCCAGAAAATCTCATTAAATCCCTTAAAAGACCTGAAAACCCAATGAAATTTCTATGTTGGACCGGATCAAAAATGTCACACTCATATTTTCTGCAGAAGAGTTATTTTTTTGAAAAATTGTTGATTGCAAAGGTTTTCGATTTTAACTCGAGAGTGCCTTTTTTTACTCTAAAGTAAATAAAAAGAAAAACGGTTTTTGGTTCTATTTTTAGGACATTCTAAACTAAAAAATTGAAGAAAAAAAATCGTCCAAAGAGACGTCTAAAATTTCAATCCAATTCTTCTACACATTGCTAATCATATCGCATAATTTTTTCTAATTCTTTATCTTATTCGCCTCTCAACAGAGAGACAAATCCTACTTGAAAGATCACTGGTGCCAGTTTGATGCGAGTATGGTTCTGTTTCTTTGGTTGTCTGTAATACTGCAAATGTTCGAGATGTTGGGCTTTGTTCTGAAATTTAGTTACGCCTCCGTACTGCGAGCTCCTAGACCTTTGATCATGATTCGCTTCCTGCGAGTCTTTCTGAAGTTTTCTATGCCCAAAGCTAGAATAAACCAAATTTTTAAGTAAGAATAATTCATATTGAGCTCTAGATAGTTTATAATATTTAATACAAGTTTCAACTTACTTAATGAATCACCTTTCAGGCGTTCGAGTCAGCAAATCTACAACGTCACACTTTTCTTCTTATTCTTCATGTCCCTTTACGGCCTCTTGGGAGTTCAATTTTTCGGCCAACTGACAAATCATTGTGTCTTGAACACCACACATCCAAAGCATATTACAATTAACAGTCTAGCTATTCCGGACACTTTTTGCTCCACTGATCCAGAATCGGGATATCAGTGTCCTGATGGAATGACATGCATGAAATTAGAATTGTCCAAATATATTATGGGCTTCAATGGATTCGACGAGTTTAGTAAGTGTTAGGATTATTTTTATTGTTACTTGGTTACTTGAAGAAATGGATTTACCTCTTCTTCTTTTTTCAGTGACGAGCATCTTCACCGTTTATCAAGCTGCCTCGCAAGAAGGATGGGTTTTTATCATGTACCGAGCAATCGACAGCTTGCCAGCTTGGAGAGCAGTTCTTTATTTCAGTACGATGATATTCTTCCTGGCCTGGCTTGTGAAAAACGTTTTCATCGCTGTCATAACCGAAACGTTTAACGAAATTAGAGTACAATTTCAGCAAATGTGGGGTGTACGGGGACACATTAGTAACAGTTCAGCATCTCAGGTATTATTTTCTTTTCAAAAATCAAGCCTCACAATCCCTATGAGAAAAAATAGTTTTTGCAATGTGAGGAACAAAAAGAAAAAAAAATCATTTGTTGTAGTTTTTATGTAAACTAGTTTTCGAAATTTTCCTTGACTCTCAGAGTGGTTGAGAGTCAAGGAAAATTTCGAAAACTGCTTTACAATTCTTTTCTGAAAAGTATTTGAGGTTTTAAAAAACGTTAATGAAACATATGTAAACTCTTATCCTATCCAAAAGTCCATGACAGTCAAGGAAAGTTTTGTTAAACAGGGTGGCCACAAGATCCAATTTTTCAATTTTCCTGACATTTCCCTGACTTTCAGACAAATTTCCCTGACAAAAAATATTAAAAATGCGAATAAACTTTGAATAATAATGCTATTTAAATTTTAAAAAATTTCGCATAATATCACTTTAAATCTTTTGAAAGTCAATGAAATCTTTTAAAGTCCCCTAGAATTCTACGGAATCTTTTAAAAATATAAGAATCTCATAAGATCCTTCAAAATTTCATGACAAACTTTAAAATCGGTTTAAATCATTTAAAATTCGTAAAAATTTCTCAAATTCACGACAACCTTGGAAATCTCTTAAAATTCCTTCATATTTCTTGAAATTCCTGGAAACGTCTTAAAATTCCACGAAACCCTTTTAAATTTGTTAATATTGCACGCAATCTCTTAAAGTTTTGCTAATTTATTTTTTAAATTACTCAAAATCATTTGAAATCCTTTAAATTCTTGACAAATTATTTTTTCGCTGGCATTTTCCTGACTTTCCTGACATGTGGCCACCCTGATAAACAATTTTTTCCGTGTAGGGACCAGTCTATGAAGCCTGATATTACTTTTTCAAAAGTGTACTTCACTTATTATCACGCAATCTCATAAACTCATTCTTGCAGATCTTATGTGGCGATGATAATGGCTGGAAATTGATAACCCTCGACGAAAATAAACACGGCGGAATGGCTTCGCCTCTCTGCCACGCAATTCTGCGTTCGCCTCAATTTCGAATGTTCGTCATGTGCATTATCCTCGCGAATGGCGTAACAACAGCGACGATGAACTTCAAACATGACGAGAGGCCGAGGCACACTTATTACGCGAACTATTACTATGTCGAGATCGCCTTCACTATTCTTCTTGATCTGGAAACTCTCTTCAAAATCTGGTGCCTGGGCTTTCGAAGTTACTATAAGCACTCAATACACAAGTTTGAACTGCTTCTTGCTATCGGCACTACTATACACATTATACCTTTTTTCTACCTTTCTGGTTTCACTTACTTTCAGGTAAATTCGCTTCGTTAAGATTGAGAGAGGAGGAATGATTTGTTTGATGAAACTTGTTGTGTTTTCCAGGTCCTGAGAGTCGTGAGACTTATTAAGGCATCGCCTATGCTGGAGGACTTTGTGTACAAGATTTTCGGGCCTGGGAAAAAATTGGGTAGTTTGATTATATTCACCATGTGCCTGCTCGTTATATCGTCCAGCATCTCCATGCAGCTCTTCTGTTTTCTCTGCAACTACACGAAATTCGAAACCTTCCCTGAAGCTTTTATGTCTATGTTCCAAATCTTGACTCAGGAAGCTTGGGTCGAAGTTATGGATGAAACGATGGTGCGAACTCACGAAACGATGGCACCATTCGTGGCCATCTATTTCATCCTCTACCATCTATTTGTCACTTTGGTAAGATATTTGTGTCCACATTATTTAAAAGAACCGTATAAATAAAATTATGAGGAACTAAATAAATGGAATCTTCTTCCAGATCGTGCTGAGTCTTTTCGTCGCTGTGATATTGGACAACTTGGAACTTGATGAAGACATCAAGAAATTGAAACAACTCAAGTTTCGAGAGCAAAGTGCCGAGATCAAAGAAACACTTCCCTTTCGGCTGAGAATTTTCGAGAAATTCCCTGACAGTCCCCAGATGACTTGTTTGCACAAAGTTCCTTCAGATTTTAACCTTCCCAAGGTGAGGGAAAGTTTTATGAGGCAATTTGTTTACGAAGTTGAAGATGATGAAAATGAGGGTACGAAAAAAGTCAGCGAAACTTTCGATTCCAAAATGGTCTATCGGAAGCAAAGGCCCGTGAAGATTTTAAATGATCCACCGAAAGTGAGAAACGTTGTGACTCCGCTGAAGAAAGCAGCTGTAACATACATTATCAAGTAATAATATATTGGATTGATTCAAGTAAGAATTTTTCTAACACTTTAAGTTGACCACTATTTTTAATTCCTAGCGATTCAAACAACCAGAGATTAATGCTGGGAGATTCGGCAATGATACCAGTGCCAGGAAAAGGATTATTGAAGCCTCAGGGGACAATCAGCAGCACTAAACAATTGCGGATTGACCAGAAAAAGTAAAATATTTATTTATCACAATTGCAGTCATCACAGTACCTATTGTCATTAAAAAAGGTGTAAATGTGATGACTGTAATTGGATCAATTTTTAAAATTGTATTCTTCTATAACCGAGTTAATGATTTTACTTATTTTCATTTCAGATCAATACGTAGAAGCGTTAGAAGTGGTTCGATAAAATTGAAACAAACCTACGAGCATCTTATGGAAAATGGTGACATTGGAGCCATAAACAGAGTCAGTTCATCCCGAAGCAGACCACACGATTTGGATATAAAACTTTTGCAGGCGAAAAGACAACAAGCGGAAATGCGGAGGTTGGTCTTAATTTTCAATTGAGAATTTAAGTATTTTCCGCTCGAAATACAAAATACAACTAAAAATGTACTAAATGTTTTAGAAATCAGAGAGAAGACGATCTGAGAGAAAACCACCCTCTTTTCGACACTCCACTTTTCGCAGTGCCACGTGAAAGTAAATTTCGAAAAATTTGTCAGCTCTTGGTCTACGCTCGATATGACGCAAGATTGAAAGATCCACTAACTGGCAAAGAGAGAAAAGTACAATACAAAAGTTTACAGTAAGCAATGCTCCTTTTCCTAGCCATTTTAAAAATAATTTCAGGGTGTCTAGCGACCTGAATTTTCTTAAAATTTTCCATATATTCCTCTCTTTGTATTCTATTTTCTCAGCAATTTTCTTGGACTTGTCACATATTTGGATTGGGTGATGATTTGCTCAACGACTCTTTCCTGTATATCAATGATGTTCGAAACACCAAAGTATCGAGTAATGGAAATTCCGGCTTTGCAAGTCGCAGAATATGGTTTTGTCATTTTCATGAGCCTTGAATTGGCTCTGAAAATTTTAGCAGATGGATTATTCTTCACTCCAAAGGCGTATATCAAGGACGTTGCCTCTGTTTTGGACGTGTTCATCTACGTGGTACAGTTTGTTCAGTTTTTTTTTAGATCTTTCCTTTTTCCAAGCTTCAAGTAATTTTTTAATCATTAGGTGAGCCTCGTTTTTCTTTGCTGGATGCCAAAGAGTGTGGCACCAAACTCTGGTGCTCAGCTCTTGATGATTTTGCGATGCGTGAGACCGTTGAGGATTTTCACTTTGGTGCCTCACATGAAGAAAGTCGTCTACGAACTGTGCAGAGGGTTCAAAGAAATATTGCTGGTATCGACTTTGCTGATACTATTGATGTTCATTTTTGCAAGCTATGGTGTGCAGCTTTATGGAGGTCGACTGGCTCGTTGCAATGATCCCACAATTCTAAAGAGGGAAGAATGTGTCGGAGTTTTCATGAGAAGAGTCTTCGTAACTAAGATGAAGCTTCAGCCTGGGCAAAACGAAAGCTATCCATCCATTTTGGTTCCACGTGTATGGTAAAACACTTCTGCAAATAATTAATTTGTTATCAATTAATTCATCAGACAATTCATCAATTTCAAAAATTTAAATGTGTTCCACAGGGCAAATCCAAGGAGATTCAATTTTGACAATATTGGAGATGCGATGCTGGCTTTATTCGAGGTTTTGTCATTCAAGGGTTGGCTGGACGTTCGAGATGTATTGATAAAAGCTCTCGGTCCTGTGAGTTCTTTCATAAAATTTTGGTATTTCATTTTTTAGACTAAGTTCTGATACTTTCATCTTTTTTTAAAGGTTCATGCAATTTATATTCACATCTACATTTTCCTTGGTTGTATGATTGGTCTTACACTCTTCGTGGGTGTCGTCATTGCCAATTATTCAGAGAACAAAGGAACTGCTTTGCTGACTGTGGATCAAAGGCGATGGTAAAGCAAAAGCTCTACAAATTTTTCTCTTTTTATATTAAAGATTCATGGCTAACTGACAATAATTTTTTAAGGTGTGATTTGAAAAAGAGATTGAAAATTGCTCAACCTCTTCATCTGCCTCCGAGGCCAGACGGAAAAAAATTTAGAGCATTCATATACGACATTACTCAGAATATTTACTTCAAAAGATTCATCGCTGTTATGGTCCTAATCAACAGTTCACTTCTCTGCGTTTCGGTATTTTTCGATATTTAGTATTTTATAGATTTAAAATGAAAGTCTCTGTCCTGTTGTTTTATTTCTGTAAAAAAAAAACTCAGATAATTAATACTTATTCTGCATTTCAAGTGGAGAATCGAGCAAGAACACACTGAAGCTTTAGCTACAGTCTCTACGCTTTTGACTCTTGTCTTCCTTGTGGAAGTTATAATGAAAAATATTGCTTTCACACCACGTGGATACTGGCAATCGAGGCGAAACAGATACGATTTACTGGTGACTGTAGTCGGTGTCATCTGGATTGTTATTCATGGAACAATGAAAGTGCGTTAGATGTTATTATTTTTTATTGAAATTAAAGATAAAGCTTATGAGAATAATAGCTTCAAGACATTTCAAGTAATTTAAAAGAATTTAAAAGGATTTTAAGAGAATCCCAAATAATTGAAGGATTTCAAGCTTTTATTCAAAACTGATCGTTATTTTTCAGAACGATTTGTCCTATGTGATTGGTTTCATGGTCGTAATCCTGCGATTTTTCACCATCACTGGAAAACATACAACCTTGAAAATGCTGATGCTCACAGTTGGAGTTTCTGTCTGCAAAAGTTTCTTTATTATCTTCGGAATGTTTTTATTGGTATTCTTTTATGCCCTAGCTGGAACAATTATATTTGGAACTGTTAAATATGGTGAAGGAATAGGAAGGTGAGTACCTATTTCTCAAATATGTATATTGTATAATTTATCAATCTTCACTTCAGATTAATTTATTACTTAATTTATTTCATTTTCAGACGTGCCAATTTCGAATCGCCTGTAACGGGAGTAGCAATGCTCTTTCGAATTGTCACAGGCGAAGATTGGAATAAAATCATGCACGACTGTATGGTACAGCCACCTTATTGCACACCTGCCCCGAATTATTGGGAAACAGACTGTGGAAACTTTCACGCCTCCTTAATTTATTTCTGCACTTTCTATGTCATAATTACTTATATCGTTTTAAATTTACTAGTGGGTGAGTGTCGAATCAATCATTTTAGTATAATCCAGGACAAATATAAAGATAATTTCAAATTTCCCAGCTATTATCATGGAGAACTTTTCATTGTTCTACTCAAATGAAGAAGACGCGTTACTGTCGTATGCAGATATCCGGAATTTTCAGAATACATGGAATGTAGTTGATATTCACCAAAGAGGAGTCATACCAGTCAGGCGGGTACGTTATTGATAGGATCAATTAAGAAAGATTCAAATTTTGAAAGTCTTCGAATTTGTAAAAAAAAAAAAAACGACCCTGTTTTTTTAGGTAAAATTTATTCTACGACTGCTAAAAGGTAGACTAGAGACCGATCCCCAAAAAGACAGATTACTTTTCAAGTACATGTGTTACGAACTTGAACGACTCCACAATGGCGAAGACGTTACATTTCACGATGTTATCAAGTAAGCCGATTTAGCTTTTATTAAAGTTTTTGATTTCTCAACAATAATTTCTACACGAAGAACTATATTTCCAACAGCATGTTGTCCTACCGATCAGTGGATATCAGAAAAGCACTTCAACTTGAAGAATTACTAGCTCGGGAAGAGTTTGAGTACATTATCGAAGAAGAAGTCGCAAAGCAAACGATCAGAACCTGGCTTGAGGGATGCCTGAAGAAGATTCGAGCAGTTGGAGTGAGTTCTAGTCTCATTTTAAATAAGCCCAAAGAATTTTCAAGAGAACTAAAAAGTTTCAAGCTGTTATTTGTCAAAATTTAAGGGATGTTATAGATTCTCGAAGCATTTCAAAGATTAAAATTGTTTTTTTGTTGTTGTTTAGAAACAGCAAAATAGCCTCATTGCTGGTTTGAGGGCGACCAATGACGCTGCAGCTCAGCAACAAGATCATGTTGAAGAAAAGGCTAAGGAGGCGGCTGTCGATCATCGAGATCATCGAGAGGAAGAACCAGAGCCGAAAGTAATTATAATTCCAATCCTAATTCCATTTTCTGAGCTAAAAGGTCTCTAGGCAAATCAACTTTGATACTGATTGCTTTTACTCTTCAGGACGCCGAAGGTTTAAGACACAGAGGTAAGAAACCAGTTGTTCTTCCAAGATCGGACAGTATTGGCAGCGGTTCAGGAAGAAAATATCTTGCCCCTACTTTATCTGATCCGGCTTCTGTGAGAACTGAAAAAGAAAAGATTGCAGCCTCTAAAAAGAGGAATAATAGACCCCCACGTAAGTTCAAAATCTAATCACAATTCTTAATCAAGCTTATCAATTGAAAGCGATTTATAAAAGAATTTTTTTCTTGCAGCTATGGTGAAAAACAATTTGCCTCATCTGACAGAAGGAACCGAGCAAAGTCGTCAGCCTAAAGAAATATTCAACGCAAAAGCGTCTCCTCCTAAAGTGACCAACATCGTAACGGAAGTTCGCGATTGGTGGCGAGAGCAACTGGCTTACAGTAGTGACACCAGTGACGATGACTTATGAACCCAAATCTTGAAATCCTTAAGATCTACGACAAAAAAGGTAAAATCTATCTCACCTTCAGGAGATGGGATAATAACACAATGGAATCTACCTGTACCAACGATTTGAACTGGATATTCCAAATCTTTATTCCTTTACAATTTTTCGAAGCCTCGAAAAACTAGCGCCTAAGAACGAAACGTAATTTACAACCCCGAAATATTTACAAAATAGGTGATATTTGACTGAATTCATTTAAAATCATGCAGGCTGGACACGTTCAAGTCACAGAATCGTCTGCGGATGAAATAAGTTGTTTTTCAAAATATTTTTGACGTTTTCTTGTTGCTTCTAGTAGTTCTTTCCAGGCAAATGGTCAAATTTTTTGTAAAAAAATTTTTGTTCCTCTCAAAAAGTTCTGAAGAAATTTTCGCTAAAATATTAATAAAGCGTAATAAAGTAACTGATAATTGTATTTTTATCAGAACACCACTTAAAAGAAAAAATTAGAAAATTTGTAAATAAATTGTGTTACAAATTTTAAAAGTTCAAGTACCCATAGCTTTGTCAAAAAAACAATTTCTAACAAGATATTTCATCCGCAGATGATTCTGTGATTTGAACGTGTCCAGCCTGCATAATCTGAAATGAATTCGCCCATTTATTACCTACTCGAAAACTAAAGTAACGAATATTAGACCAGTAGAGTGTGAGAGGCATCAAGAAATGATTTTTAGACCCGGATTTTTCTGACGAAAGAGTGCGTTTTTTCTAACAGAAAACTCAGGTGCAATATAGATGGCTGTTAAGTTTGTACTTATGAGGATCATTTTGAATAACGTGTGCATCAAACTAGAGAGAATGAGAATTAGCAAAGTTAATGTTAAACTTGTAAGATATAGCAAACTACATAGAAGTAGGTACGTGGATTTTTTACAAGAACCAAATATAAATACGAGATATTATAAATTAATGAATTAAGGGAATCGATACTGAAAATGAAGAAGGTAACCGTTAGTACAATGTGAATAGGATTCGAGTCAACGAGCCTTGAGACGAGGATTTAGAATTTAAAGAACCTTAGCGAACTATTTAAATCACGAATCGTGCTGTATCGATTTTCATTTGTACAGTTCTGTCCGGAAAATGTAGCGTTACAGTTTATTTGATCGAATTTATATGAAATCATATTGTTTCGAAAAAAAAATATTTTTTATTTATTACCCTCTTTTATCTCAATATAGCGATTTGAGAAAAATAATTTTTCTTTGCACTAAAAGTAGCAACGAATAGAAAATCATCAATTTTTTCGTTTTTTAATTTATTAAAAATAAGTACTTTTAACCAAAATAATTTTAATTAATTTGCATGATTTCATGAAAATTCGGTTCGTTCATAAAGAGACGTCGAGTGACAAAAATGGGAAAAAAAAAAAAAAAACATCGGAAGAATAATAGTCGAATACTTAGTGTATATGAAAAGTGGTAACGTCGCCTTAGATATTTTCCTAGCTAGTTCTGAAGTTATAAACGTGAATTTTGTTGACTTTCCAACAATATACGAACGATCTATTTTTCACGAAAGTCGCCGTCCGTGATTTATTTGTACAGCTTCGTGAAACCTGGATACGATGTATTTATTGTATAATAGTAAAAAAAATCATTGTTGGAAGAAAGCGTTACGCGAAAGAGAAGCAAGTTTTTGGTGAAAGTGAGACAAGTATTTTGGTGATTGCCTAAATGTTAGCCAATGGAGATATATTACAGCGCGAGTATTTATATATTATACACTATGGGTTGATTTTATATACATATATATACATATATATATATATATTTACACGGAAAGAAAAGAGACGTAGATTGAACGTTTACGGTATCGTGATAAATGTTATGATTGTTGCCTAGTTTATGTGTTGCATTAAGATGAATAGAGCTAATAAATGTTATTAGATTCGATATTATTGTCTACATTCAATGGGCGGGGAATAATGATTCTGCGAACCCTTTTTAGGCAAATGCAAAAAAATTACTAATGTTTTTAAAACAGTTTTCCCGACCTGACTACGATTAATGGATGGGAAATGTAAAGGCCGTGGCTAGACGTGGAAAGAGGAAGGAGAATTTTTCCGTTTATCTTTTTTAAAAAAGGTTGAAAAATTTTATTTCATAAACTAATAGGTTCTACTTTTCGTCGCAACTCACAAGCAGATCATTTTTGACACATATGACAATTGTAAAAAAGGTTTCGAGTATTTACAAGCTACGGATAGAATATACGATAAAAAATTATTTATCGCGTTTGCAAACTCTTAAAAGTAGAGTCTAATATTTTAAAAATGTATCGACTGATCAAAAATGATCCATACTTAAACAAATTACAATCTAAAATACGAGATAAATTCAAACTCAGTATTTTTCAATAAAAAATAACTGAAGACATACTTTTTAGATGACATTTGATCTTTTTTCAACTCTATTTGGAAGTCTTTCGAGCAACATGTAAGCAATAAATTGATGAATGCCACGCAGATAAAATATTGAGCATTCTCAAAAAAACATTCTAATTTTGTAAAACTTTTTTATCCGCAATTTCGGAACATTTTCTCCAGAAACTGAGTTAAATAATACGACTTACCCACATTTGGTTTAAATAAGAAAAACTTGTCCGTCGGATTCCATTACTTGATTATCGTCCGTCATTTTCTGGATAGCAGCTTTAATTTCTCCTTCAGTGAATTCTATTCGTTGTTGTTCATTGACGTAATTCCGAATACTTTCTAATGACAGGGATTGAGCATTCTTTTCAGTAAAGAGTTTATTTACCAAGGTTCGGAAGATCTTGAGTCTGTAAAGCAAAAACGAGGTTTGTTTCTGAAAGCTTCTAGTTTATGAAAATAAAATTTTTACTTAGCCGATAGGTTTGAAATGAAACAAACCTTTCTTCAGTTATTGCGGCTGGTTCTTCTTCAACCACCATAGGTTCTTCATTCACGGTTCGAGCAGGTCGCGAGCGCGTCGCTCTCTCAATAGCAGCATCAACGTGAGAGTCATCTTCATCACTTTCCAGCTCGTAAGGGTCGTAACCCGGGTCACCTGGGGCAAGTCGAGTTCTCCCAGCCCTCTTCTTCTTCTTCCTACTGGTTGGTCCATCATCTTCCTGATTCTCATCTTCCCCTTCACCTTCGGAATTTGCAGAGTCAGTGTTATGTCTCCTGCGCTTCTTTTTCTCCTTTTCCAAAATGCGTTTGAAGTACGCGTATTGAACCAATTCGATCGCTGCATTTGCATCTTCCTCTTGTACATATTTCGAAAGACGGGCTTTCGCATGGGCTGTCGACAAACGGATTAGAGTTTCTAACGTTCGGGCAGTTATTGGTTGAGTCTGAAAATATAAAAATTAGAAGAGAACCTAATATTTAGGACATCTGCTGGAAGTCAAGAAAATCATTTTACTTACTCTAGCTACATCAGACTCCATCATATCTTCAGAACGAAGTTTCGAGTATTCATTGGCGATTACCGTGCATGCCTGTTCAGTCAGCTTTGGATTCATACAACGTGCAATGTGAATGTATTTTCGCATGAAGTTAATCGTAAGAATTTTGTCTCTGAAAAAAAAAGCAATAGAAAACAGATAAATACATTTTGTGAATACTCCTTCGTCAAACTTAGCATACAACTTACGTCTTAGCACGTAATTTTCCATGCAGCAGTGGATCATATTTCTCGTAGATCGACTTTTCCTTCTCCTCAATCTCAGGCGCATCTGGATTATTTGTACTCAAAACGTCCAAGCTGCTTGTGAAAGGCAATGCTTCACCATCTTGCTCAGAAGGATTTCTGTACCGATGCATTCTCACAACATGGTCACTGATAATATTATCCTGATCATGATCCACAATATCCAGCACCACAAAAAGCAAATCGAAACGAGAGAGTAAAGAGTCCTGTAGTCCGATATTTTCCATGGGTGTTTTGTATTGATCGTACTATAAACACACAAAAAAAAAGCGAAACATTTCATGGTTATGTGTCATTGAAAAGAGGAGAACAACAATAATTCTGGAAATTATTACTTACTCTTCCATAAACAGGATTAGCAGCCGCCAGAACAGAGCAACGAGCATTTAAGCTTGCGTGAATTCCAGCTTTAGCTATCGTTACTTTTCCCTGTTCCATCACCTCGTGGATGGCTGTTCTATCAATATCAGACATCTTATCAAACTCGTCAATGCAAATGACTCCTCGATCGGCCAAAACCATAGCACCAGCCTCAAGTCTTCTTTCTCCAGTTTCTTGATCCGACGTCACAGCTGCCGTCAAACCTACACCTGAAGATCCTCTACCAGTTGTTGGAATTGCTCTTGGCGCTGTGCATAAGACGTAGCGGAGAAGCTGGGACTTGGCAACTGAAGGATCACCAATCAGAAGGACGTTTATATCTCTGAAAAATCCCCAAGAATATTCAAAAGTCGATCTGATTTTAATACGGAAATTAGATTAAATTCAATTATAATTCTTACCCCCTGAGTCTAGTTCCATTAGGCAAGATTTTTTCATTACCGCCCAGCATCAAACACAGAATCGCTTTCTTGATATATTCGTGACCGTAAATAGAAGGAGCCAACGATCTACTTAGAAGTTCGAAAATATTCTTTCGTGCAGTTTTTGTGGCCAGAGTTTTGCACATTGTGATATCACCGTGAGAAATCGTGAGGGTTGTGTCTTTACTCAATTGGGTGATGTTATTTGCGATTAAGATTGTTCTGTTAAGAGAAAAGTAATTTTAAGTCAATATTTTCTGCCACTGTTTGTTATCTTCTATTTTTTTTATTTTGCCATAGGATTAAAAATCTATAGATACCTGAAAGTACCAGTCGTGTAACCACCTTGTTTTCCTGGAAGGCATCTATAATTGCCAACGATTTGAACTCTGTCGCCGGGTTTGCAAACATCCACAAGGTCATTATCACAAACGATATCAACACTACGTGGCAATTGACCAGCTGGTGCTCTTTCAGGCATTTCTTGAACAGACATAGTTTGATGATTTTTGTAAGACGATAAACCATATAGCGTTTCCAAAGGGTTGCCATCATCATCCTGTAAATCAAATTATGAAAAAATGATAAATAGAGAATACCAAGATCCACTCTTAATATTAAAACAACTTTTTGAGACAGAATTTATATTCAAAACGATTTTATCTCATTTTTATTAACATTAAATACCGTGGTGGGGTAAACTGCCGCTGCAGGAAAAGCATCATAAGATGTTAAATCGGTGTAAGCTCTTTCAGTTATTGCTTTCGTGGCACTGCAGTAATGAACACTTCTTACAACCTTTGGTCTGACTAAAGAACCTAAGAAAAGAAAATTAGATATTAAAGGTGTTGGATCCAAATTCTAAATAGAAGTATGGCTATTTAGCGAAAAAATAGTTAATTTTTATTATTTTTGCGTAAAACGAAGACTTCGAAATTTAATTTCAAAACTTAAAGGTTTAATTTTACGCAAAAAGTATTAAAATTGGACATTTTTTCGCTCTATACACATAATTTTATATAAAAAGTGAGTACCCCTACAGAGCGAAAAATATCTAATTATAATATTTCTTAAGTACATATATCGTGCTTTATGTTAAAACATTGCAGTCTTACATTTTGTAACAATGCCCTCTAAGCATACAAGGTTTCCCAGAAATCTAGATGTTAAACTTCTCGGTGTAACGTGTTTGTTTCCAAAACTTCCTTCAAAACCGATGAAAAATTCTACATTTCCTTTCGCGTAGTCTGTGTCTATGGAAGCTACAAACTGCTTCAGTGCATGTTCAAATGCCATTTGTTCTTCAAAAGAATTTTCAAGCAAGCTAAAAGATTGTCAGGATTGGTGATATTAATGATGCATTCGTGTATACTGTATTTAATGCCATTGTTTAATTTACCTAGCAGCTCGTTTTGGATTCTTCTTTCGGAGATCATTAATGTTCACATATAACCTGCGTTTTTTTTCGTCAATCATATTCTTCACCAAAGTGGTATAAATTGCTTGATCCTCCTAAAATAAATAAAAATATATATTATAAATATATTATTATATTTATTTAGAAAATGTCTGATGTAAAACAGATTTGATTTGAATAAAAGATCACAATGAATTCAAAGTCAAAATGGCATCAATTGGAATTAGTATTATTCGTGTATTTTCAATTTTTCAAATTTCAATCTTTGAATATAAGTTATAAAACATAGAGCAGACAAGGCTCAAGATCGTGAATGAAATTCACCCTCTTCACTTTACCACTTTGAGGAAAAAAAGAGCAATTTCTCAAATATCATTTGGGAATATATTGCAATTATACTACTATTTTAAGTTGTTCTTTAATTGTATTTAAAAATTTTCGAAATTGTATTTGAAAAATTATTTTTTTTTTCATAAATGATAAAGTGAAGGGGGTAAATTTCATCTATGATCTAAGAGCTTTGGATCCAGGGGCGGCTAACCATTGATTGTGTCTTTCTTGTTCACTAAGAACCGTAAATGAATAATGGTCCGCCGCCCTTGTAAAAATCTGTTTATTGTTGTTATTTAATTGATTTTATATTCTGTATAAAATATTAAAAACACTTGCCGCATCGTCCAAAAAATCCATATACTCTCGCTCAATAATCTTAATTCGCTGATCCGTTTCAAAATCATCCATAGCGTTTCGATTTTTCAAATTCCTTTTTAATTAAACAACTCTTTTCACCAAAGCAAAATCGCACTGATTCTGAATAAATAAATGTAATCCACTGACCACAGGATGGCAATCTACGCTCACGAGCCGGAAATTGGAGTATTAGAAGAATGTACAAGATTGCGCGGGAAAAACAGAATAATGTGCATAGAAAACAAAACAAAAATGTATACTACATATTTAGTACTGCCAATCACAAATTACATTCCGAAGTGGCTGGCCAATGGCTGACGACTTTTAACTGTGAGGTTTTAAATGCTAGCTATAGTGGCGACACGCAAATGATGGCGGGCTTTTCAATTTCGTTAAATAACCACGAAATGCGCTTTGAGCTTTGACGTTTAAAATTGGAAGTTTCATACATATTAATGATATAATTTTTAGCATGTTCGTGTTTATTAATTTATTTTAAAAAATTATTGTTTAGCAAATAAAATTATAGGTACTTAATTGTAAAGTCTAAAAATACAGGAAATCAGATACTAAATATGATAAATTACAATACAGAATAGTTTTTTCTGTTTATCAATATTGTTAATATGACAACAAATTTAAAGGTGATTATCAAATATTGTTTTTCTTAGTCGTATTAAGTTCAGGGAAAGTCTCACCATTTTTTAGTTAAAATTTGTAATATTAAATTCACTTTATAAATTTCTTTCAAAATATTCTTTTTCTACCTCCTTTTTTTAAAATTAAATATTACATTGGTATTAACAGTTTTTATACTTAAATTGCAAAAGAACCAAGGAAATGACAATGGATATAAAGGCTGTTTCTATAAAAGTAAAGCTTCAAGTAGAAATATCTTCCAGCGTTGGAAATCTAATATATTAAAAAAATATCACCGATCTTCTAATACAAAAGTAAGAAAAATATACTTTATTTATTTCACTAAAAATGCTTAATTTAATACAGGTATTTCCAATAGAAATTCGAAGGAAGGAATGTTTTTATTTGAATTAACTTGCAGATAAAAAATCCTGATGAGAAGCCTCAAAATTTAAAAGACTTCGGAGACATTTTACTCGAATCTCAAATAAAAACAATAAATATCAAAAGAAGGTACAGATGCTCTGAAGACTGTTCTAAAAATTTCCCAGACTCAGGCAACGAATGGCTAGAGGCAGAAGAACCTTCGGAAGAAGATGCAAAAAAACATCTGGATCTTCTTTATTTACAAGTTCAACATGACAGAAGCTGCACCTGCCCTTGCGAAAGTCCCTTTTTTTATGAATTAATTGCACCAACTTGTGAACCAAAAAAGTACAAATTTTTCTTTTTACCACATCGATCACGAAAGGTTTGCTTTCGTCCAAGAATTTTGAAACGAAAACGATTTTTAAGCCGACGTACGTTATTTTAACTGTTTTCAATGATAAATTAAACTGGAGATTATAACTAAATTAAAACTTAGTACTGCAATCTACTTAAAAAAAAAACAATAAAGAATATACTTTTAAAAATACCTTTCAGAATTTTTTCTGTTTATTTATTTTATTATTAAAACTTAGCCAAAATCCTCCTTTTACAGTTTACAGCCTTTGTGCCTGGTCTTTGAGTTCCACATGAACAATCATAATTAATTGTCCCTTTTGGACATTTTCTTAAGTATTTACCACTTATGCAAGTTTTCAATCCTATATAATAATACAAAAATTATTACTGTATTTAATTAACTTGGAAATCTCTTGAGCTTGAAAAAAGTGATATTTTTAACAAAAATTCAAGTTACTAAACTTCCTCTAAATAAATTTCGTGATCTCCAATTTTTATGATCTATTTGTTGATCAAACTGTTTATTTTTAACATTTTCATCTCTATTCAAACTTGGATTAAAACTCTCTATCTCTGAAGCGAGGAGTTCTGTTAATCTATGAGCAGCTTCCTCCTTATTAATTTCTCCATCAATCGATAAATCTACCTCTTCACTTATGCTGTATAAAATGTAAAAAGATACTCAAATAGAAAATGTTGAAACATTGATCTAGTCGAATTAAAAAATATCAATTTCTATATTATATAACTTTGACTTTACTCTACTCGATTGTCCTCCACGTTTAGTTCGTCTAATTTTTGCTCATTCGTTGAAAATAAGTCTTTAGTTGGATTTAAATTACAAGAACACGATTTGTAATATTTTAATTTCCTTCCGAATTGATTCCCCATAAGTTTTATGCAAAAACATAGTCATTAACCTCTTAAATGTATTTAAAATAAAAAAATGGTGTCTTCTGTTCCATTCTATTGTTTTTAATACAGAAAAAATCGAAGAAAGAAGGAAATTTTAGTTTACTGCTTAATTTTTTATATTTCCCTTTTTTATATTATTTTCTCATACCCTTAGTTTTTACTTACTAAAATATATGTAGGATATTATTCTAAATTTATAGAAAAGACTTTAGATTTTCTAGATTCAAAACAACAAAACTAAATAATGAATGAAATAATTATTTCCTACAAAATACACACATAAATAATTAGTAATATTGCACGTAAGATATGTTTATGTACTAATCGACCGAAAACTAATTATACTTTGTTTGTAACTTTAAATTTAGAAATCCAATATTAAAGAAAATTATTCAGCCGAATTTAGTCAACTTGACGATATACTTTAATTAATTACCTCAAGTTTGTGAAATGTTCAAGGCAGCAAAAGCTGCGCTAACATTGAAGATACAAGGCGGAGTAAATCTGACAAATCTAATAGTGTTTTTGATATTTATGTAAGTCGACGAAACCGTAATTACTATGCCTAAAATCACAACGGAATATCCGAACCAATCCATTATCATCTGGAGGTTCCAAAATCTCCTCAAACCTTCAGATGCCTCCACAGAAATGACTCTCCTCCGACGTTGAGTAATTCTACTAGCTTCCAAAAGCACAGGCCGATCATCTGTTTTCTGATGAACCAGCTGCATATCATTTTTTGAGAAACCTTCACGACAAGTATCTTCTTCGAGATCCGTCAGCTCGCTAGAACGATCATCATCGTCGTAATAAATGTAGGAATATCGATTCGGATCTGAGTTTCCATCTGGAAAGCCATAGTAAAAAGACTGCGAATGAATTCTTGGGTCAGAGGAAGCTTCGTTACCAGAACGTCTTTGTGAACTGGAAAATACTTCTGGGGTGGAAGGTCGACCATCGGTTCTATCTTTCAAGGCCCTTGCTCGAATGTACATCAATGGAGGAAGTACAAACACTAAAGGTCCAGTCAAGGTGCCTCCAATCAGGGCCATAACTATGTCGAAACGAGGTACTGATTCTCCAACTGCAACACCTAAAAAAACTACGGCTGATCGCAATGCGCAGCGCTTCCATCCGAAAGCTGAAATGATGGAGTTAATTAAGTTTTGGACGAATGAATACCTGTTGCTACTGTTTTACCTAGCTGTTACACAGGTTGAACATCTAATAGATAGAAAAGAAATGTTTAAACGAGAAAAAATTACTCACATCTTTGCACCCTCCATTGATCCTCTAAATGTTGGAAGAGCGCAGAGTGTCCCAAAGCACTGGAGAGACATAATTGAAGAGCAGCTATTAAAATTGCTGCTCGGATTGCATAACTAGGCGAAACAACTTGAAACACATTGGCTGTTGTGCCACCACCATATTTCCAAACTGCCAAGCCTGCAGTGACCCCAAATAAAGCTCCGCTGACTATTAAATTACAGAAATGATTACTATTAAGCTCAAAATGATTTTCGTATATTAAAATCATAATATCGCTTGATTACCCAGGAAGGAAATTACAACAGCCTTGTTAATATGTTGTGGTTGCCTCATATCCACTTGAACGGTCATCAAGGTTGGATGCACATCGAATTGGAAAGCCAACATACCATATCTGTCAAAGGAAACAAGTGTAATTTTTATCTCCTAGATATTTTCTGTAACGACATTTATAAATGTACTTAAACGGATCACCCTGAAATGAATTTGTCCCAGGTTGGTGATGTAGGAATTGGAAGAACATTCAATGGACGATCATCTTTTATGATGCACCACCAAACTAATCCGGCAGTCAAACCAACAGCCAAAGTTGAAAGGATTGCGACCCATCTATTCAAGCCAAGAAATTATTGATTATTTTAGAATTTAAAAATTCTCTAAAACTGCCAAAAAATTAAAATTTTCTAACTTCATATCTCGAGGACTTCCGAGCCACATAAGAGGGCACAAAAGGATTCCAACGACCAACAACCAGTAACAGAATGACAAATCGAACTCATTATTCGAAACCTTCAAGCCAAATAACTGGAGATTTTGCGATGCTGTGAATTCAATAGACAATATTATTAAATAGTTGCTACAGAAGTCTGATTTCAAAATTTCCATGACATTCCAAATCCTTGGAAACTTAAAAAATTTTTGAGATCCCTTAAGTATTAAGTAAAGTACTAAAATAATTATTATGACATTAAAATAGAGGCTACTACAAAAATTCCATACATTTTTTCAAAATTCAATGACTTTTCAAGATATTTCAGATCTTGTAGCAACCCTGTATTAATTTAAATATTTTGAACGTATTTTGAAAAATAGACTTCTTTGCTTACCTACTAAAAGATTAGGTATCCCGCAACCAAATACTGTAAGGTCTAATAGTAATGTAACGAAAGTACGAGCCCGTGGACCCAAAGTTAGCTCTGTCACAGCTGCCAAAGGATATCTGAAATTAGTTTTATTAAATGCTTAATTGGAATTAATGCATAGGAATAGAATTTTTTACTAGTAAACTAGTCTTACCGATTTTTTCGCGAAATATGAGGATCTAGAGCTGTTGCGATAATCCATGATTTTCCAAGTAGTGCAGCTGTGTAAATCTGAAGTCCAAAAACCACGAACACTAAGGGTATACCGTACAAGCCTATAAAGAAATTCAAAATTAATTCAATATAGAAGGAAGGAGAATCTAAAAAATTAGCGAGCAAATCTGAATAAATATAAAAAATCTGAACCTGGAAATTCAGAGCTTTCAAATTTAAGTTTCTTTATTGTTCTAATAAATAAAGCAAATAATTTTCCAGTTAGAGTTAATTGAAATGATATATAATATCGGGAATAAATATCAAGTAATTCGATTCGAATCATAGTAAAAAATGCATAGCTCTCATGAATTATTGGTTGTTATAATAGTTTCATCAAACTCACCACACTGCACGATCGCTCTTGGAAGAGCAATAATTGGGAAGACGCCAAAGATGTCAATAATACAGAGAGTTGCAAACACAACTGAAAGTCCCGATTTGACTTCCTTGAATATCAGGGGTATTCTTTCTCGATTCATGATCCTTCAAAGACTTCTGCCTTTTAGTTTTAGTTTTACTAGATGTCCAGAAAGTGTCAACACAGACCGGTTCTCCCCGATTCGTGCTTGTAACTTGAGACTATTGAACAGAGTCAGATATAGTCTGGGAGAAAACGAAGACCCACAAGGTTTCTCATTTCTTCTTTGCGAAAAAATACTACACTTCATATTTGTACAAATATAATCTGAAAATACACTAAAGTTTCTGAAAATCAAATTAAATATGAAAAAATAAACAGATATTAAAGGGGAAGAAATGAATAATCTTCCAAGTAGAGAAAATTTTTGAAACAAATTCTAGAAAATTCAGTAAATCAAGTCCATTTACTTCCAATAATTTGCAATAAAATCAAAAGCGGTTTAACAGAACCGCCAAAGTATAAAAAATATTAGTTTTCCAGGGCATCATATTCAAATCAAAACAGAACCAAAAACGTTTTTCGATAAAATGAGTAAATTCTAAGTTAAGCTTCACTTTTTTTTATTGTATGAAAATATGTTTCTCTTTCACAAAATCATTTTTTTTTGCCTACAAAAACTTATATAAGCTTAAATAACTTTTTTAACCCGGGCAGAACAGATAAATGACATAATTCGCTTCGTTGCAAATTTAAAAACTCTGGACTCATTGCATGCTGTCCCTAAATTATAATAAATAACTTAATTCGTTTCAGTAAATTTTCTCCCAAAAGCTCCACAGTTACATTTTCAAACCTGTTTATTTATGAAACGAAGTTCTTTCTCAATGAATAGAATAATAACTTACATAGGCTTACAACTAATTCTTAGAAAAACTGATTCAGTTGAACGTAAAAATATCTTACAACACTTTAGCAATAGAGACGAGTGTTTAAAATTGATGTAAGTAGAGAAGTGTCTAAGTGTCGTCTGTCTCGTAAGCAGGTGAGGCTGGCGAATACGTAGGACTTGTAGGGGAGTAACCCGGCACAGGAGGAGAATACGTAGGACTTGTAGGAGAGTAACCAGGACTTGCAGGAGTGTAGGTTGGACTTGTGGGCGAGTACTTGGTGCTAGAAGGCGAGTACTGTGGACTCGAGGGCGAGTATGTAGGACTTGTAGGTGAATAATTTGGACTACTTGGCGAGTACCTCGTACTGCCTCCAGCTGTGTGTCGTGGTGAGCTTGGAGAGTAAGAAGGACTCGTAGGAGAATATGTTGGACTTGTAGGCGAATAAGTAGGACTAGTTGGTGTATATCGCGGTGAAGTTCCAGCAAACGAAGGAGAAGTTGGCGAATAGCTCGGACTCGTTGGAGAGTATTTTGGACTGCTTGGCGAGTAGCTGGGACTCGCTGGTGAGTACTGAGGAGAACTCGGAGAATAAGAAGGACTTGTAGGGGAGTAAGATGGAGAAGCAGGAGTGTAATTTGGCGAACTTGGAGAGTAACTAGGACTCGTTGGAGAATAAGAAGGACTAGTCGGAGAATAGCTAGGACTCGTCGGTGAGTAACTGGGACTCGTTGGCGAGTAACTCGGACTAGTCGGAGAATAGCTAGGACTCGTCGGAGAATAACTGGGACTCGTCGGCGAATAACTCGGACTTGTGGGCGAGTAGCTGGGACTCGTCGGAGAATAGCTGGGACTCGTCGGCGAGTAACTCGGACTTGTAGGTGAATAGCTGGGACTAGTTGGAGAGTAACTGGGACTAGTCGGCGAGTAACTGGGACTCGTGGGCGAGTAGCTGGGACTCGTAGGAGAATAACTTGGACTTGTCGGTGAATAGTTAGGACTTGTGGGTGAGTAACTTGGACTAGTGGGAGAGTAGTTAGGACTCGCTGGTGTCATGCTAGGAGAAGTTGGTAGATAAGCTGGAGAGGTTGGTGAATAACTTGGAGAGGCACCACCTGCTGGTGACATCGGGTAGGGACTCATGCTTGGTCCTGGACTGCCAGGACTGCCTGGTTGTGGTGAGTAAGCAGAATAGGCAGGAGACAATCCTGAGGCATCCGAAGCTCCTGATGGAGAGAAGCAGCCTCCTCCTCCTGCTGGGGTCATTCCACCTTCTATAGCTGTAAATAATTAAAGGAAGATTATATTTTAATATTTTATAAAATAAAGGGGGCAAAAGAGAAAAGTAATTGTTTTTAAATATCTTACCTGGAGACATACTTAGTGCACCGTAGGCAGGTGTAGCCTGGCTCCAGGGAGTCATTCGAGGACTCATGCTTGATGTGGCTGCCGTGCCACAGAACATACCCGTACCACCCATGAGATTTGCTCCAACCGCCATTGGAATTTCCATACCTTGCTTACACTTCTCAGCGTCGAGTAAGAGATCAAAGCATCCTGAAGAGGATAAGCAAACATTAAATAACCATTCAGTTTAATCAAAGATTAGTATAGATAAGATTGTAAAATGAACTATATAATATGATAAGAAAATTACCTGTGCCAATACGGGGTAATTGTCCCATAATGATATTTTCAGAGACACCCCTCATTGGATCATTTTCAGCATGAGATGCGGCATCTAGCAAAACGTCCACAGTTTCTTCGAAGGAACATCTCATAAGTGCTCCTGTATCTTGTCTATTAATACCGTGACGAGTAATAGCCATAAGATGACCTTTGGCGGTCATGACGTCACAAAGTAAGGCAAGATGTCGGTAATTTACATAAAGTCCGTAGAATTGGAGCACAGAATTCATTTCCTTCTCCACTGACTTTCTCACGGCTTCGATACCCAAGACTTGGAATATCTCGCAAATGTCGTTACTGAATGTCCTCACAGGATCGACATCCCTCTCACTCAACACCTTCATCAGACTCGTTCCGTCAGTTTCTAGCAGCCATTCCGCAATTGCTTTAAATTCTCCAGTATCGGTTATAACAATACGTTTCTTGGAATCGGTCTGTGGCAAGTGCATGTACACTTTTCCAATTGCCTCAATACCTTGCAGTGTCATATCGCTCAGCATATTAGCTTCTATACACCTCAAGAACATATCGTCCTCCATTTTATCCACAGATTCTTCCTCCGTATCTTGGAATTTACTGTCATCGCTATTCATAATCCTAATTCTAAGCACAAGCTTCTCTGCATTGTCGTCATTAAATATACAATTTAAATCGTCACCGAACCCTGCATTGATCTTCTCAGCGATCTGTTCCATGCTCAACTTTTTATCAGTCATTCTCTTTCTGTCCAATTCAATACGAAGTAGCCAGGGTGAAATCCTGGTTGGATCAAAGTCAGGCATTTCATAGTAAACGTTAACGAACTCCTGATCTTCAGAAATAACTGTGTTTTGTGGATCTGGATCATAATAGATCGCAGTATTTGCAGTAACTTTCCTCAAAGTTGTGTGTTCCAAGCGACACAAAACGTTCTTCGCCTTCTCAGCATCTCTCGCTGCAGCTCCAGTCAAGAAAACTGTTAGAGAAGGAGCTTTTGGCTTCTTACTAATGTTGATAATTTCTTTTAACCTAGGCACACCCAAAGTTACATTTTTCGAAGACACTCCAGCAAAATGGAAAGTGTTCAATGTCATCTGAGTAGCTGGTTCTCCAAGAGACTGAGCAGCTAAGGCACCGACCATTTCTCCAGGTGCGACTTGCGCCTGTTGGAATCTGGTTTCAATTTCTCCAATCAACCATTCAAAAGCTTCGCTTGATAGCCTAAATTCCTCAGAGACGCTTTTTGTACACAAGGTGGATCTAATAAGGCATTGGAAGAGTAAAGTTGCGTTTGCATTTGCCTGTTTACTCAATCTATCTTCTCCAGCGACGATGACACACTTCTCAAGAAGATCCTTCACTCCTTGAATAACTCTAATCGGACTTAAATCCGTCGGCGCTCTTTTGTTGATGTGGAAGATCTTCTGCACGTTCCAGATCATTCTTTGTAAGTTACAGGGAAGTACGACCTTAGACTCTCCACTCGGGAAAATTTCTCTGAGAACTGAACGATCTCTATTCAACTGTTCCCATTCTTTTTCCAATTCTGAAATTACTTCTCCTGACCCCATCATCTCTCGCACGATGTCTTCGTTGAAGATACGACGTAAGTATCTTTCGTTCGTCGGGTCGTTCTTAAACTTCTTCTCAAAGGCCTTGTTGCTGAGTTTAATCGTAGGCAGGTTTTGGAACTCTACAGTTTCTCCACACAAACCGTCCTCGCCGTAACGCAACTGGATAAGCTGACCTACTGAATTTCTGACTGTTCCGTCGTAGTGAACCATTACGGACTCCATAGCCTTTATCAAACGACGTTGAATGTATCCAGTTTCGGCGGTTTTTACAGCAGTATCGATAAGACCTTCACGACCTCCCATAGCGTGGAAATAAAATTCAGAAGGTGTGAGACCAGCAAGATATGAATTTTCGACGAATCCTCTGGACTCGGGACCGTAATCGTCTTTGATGAAGTGGGGCAGAGTTCGCTTTCGAAAGCCAAAAGGTATACGCTTACCTTCTACGTTCTGCTGCCCTACACAAGCAATAACCTGGGAGATGTTAATGTTGGATCCTTTGGATCCCGAAACCACCATAGCCTTTAGATTGTTGTATTCAGTCAAAGATTTCTTCGCAGAACCTCCAGTTTTGTCTCGAGCGTCGTTTAGGATTCTGTTTACTTGATTTTCGAACGTCTGCCTCAGAGTGTTACCAGGTGTGGGTTCAAGTTCCATATTGTGCGCCTTTTGGATGACCTCTATGACATCCTCCTTGGCCTTTTTGATCGCTTTCTGGATTTCCAAGTATGTCTGAGGATCGGCAATGGTGTCTCCAATACCGATTGAGTGACCTTCCAACAACAACCAGTTGTTGACCACCGTTTGGATATTTCCGTAGAAACGTCCACAGACTTCGTGACCCAACTCCAACATGCAAATGTGGAGAAGAGAACCTGCGGAGGAACCAAGTGTCTTCTTACAAAGGATTCCCATCACTAGTTCTCCATGCTCGACCATTACTTTCGTGTCTCCGGGCGAAATCCACTTGTAGGGTCCGTCGTCTTCATCGTCTGGATGTGTACTGTGAGTTCTGATCATATTCACATTGCCTGGAATTAAAGACAAATTAATGTAAAGAATTTTAACAGTTCTCGAAAATGAATTAGGGAAATAAATGAGCGACTATTCACTAACACTGATATTCTTACCTGGAATGATTAGAGAAAATAATTGCTTGCCGGTCCAAAGGGGTTTCGGCTTCAAGATACAAGGCGGTGGCATTTTTCCGTCCCAGCTGGGCAAGAACATGAGGAGGTTCATGATCTGTTCCTTCTCGATGAAAACGTCCCTCTTTGTCATTTTCCTCACAGCCATAAGCGTGTCTTGCACGATACCCATAACAGGTCTGTTTGCCTGCGGTGTGATAATCTGTCGAGGGGTGACGTGAATGTTTTCAACCTCTGCTCTCGTCTCCATGGATTGTGGAACGTGCAAGTTCATCTCGTCACCATCAAAATCCGCGTTGTAGGGAGAAGTGCAACTAAGATTCATTCGGAATGTACTCCAGGGTAAAACTTTGACCCTGTGACCCATCATACTCATTTTGTGAAGAGTGGGTTGCCGATTGAAAATAACCAAGTCTCCATCTCTAATGTGCCTCTCAACTTTATACCCGCATTGAAGATGAAGATCTGAAGATTTTGGATGGAACCTTAAGTCAATTCGTTCTCCACTATCTCTGACGATATATTTCGCCCCTGGATATTGAGAATTCCCTCTTCTCACGAGTTCCTGCATTTTGTCGATGTTGAAAGGTGTTACGATTTCAGGGAATGTTAGATTCTGTGCGATACTTCGCGGCACTCCAACCTGATCAATCCGAAGATTTGGATCCGGAGTGATAACAGTTCGAGCTGAGAAGTCAACTCGCTTGCCCATTAAATTTCCTCGGATTCTGCCTTCCTTTCCCTTTAGTCTTGCTTTAAGGGCTTTCAGTGGTTTCCCAGATTTCTGCATCGCCCGCGGCATTCCAGGCATGTCGTTGTCTACAAAAGTTGCGACGTGGAACTGGAGCATTTTTACGTTCTCTGATATCACGTGAGCAGCTGCACCGGCTTGTTCGTTTCGAAGCAGCTCGTTATTTGCCTTGATGATATCAGCCAGTTTGTGAGTCAAATCGTCCTGATTTTTCGCTGATCCGTACATAATAACAGCTGGTCGGACAGACAAAGGTGGCACGGGGAGAACTGTGACTATCATCCAATCGGGACGAGCGAATTTAGGATCCATGCCGAGAATGAAGGATTCCTCATCAACGATATGTTTCAAAATTTCAAATGCTCGCTCTGCAGTCAAAGCAATCTTCTTTTCCTGTGAATCCTCGTTAACGTGCTTCCATTCAGCAGTTACGTCAAGACCAGATCTTTTTAAATTTGGTTGATAGCGACCACAACCTCCATGGCCGAGTTTTTTTTCGTTTTGTTGAATCTCTTGACCATCTTTGCCTATGTCCATCTCTTCACCTCCTTCGCAAATGTTCTTACTTTTGCAAAGGTCATAGACGAATGTGAGACGCTTTCGCGGTTGGCCTTTTGTCTTCATGACGATTTCTTTGATTTTTGGATTGTGCTGCAAGTTATAAATGAGATGATATGATATGAGAAAATAGAGATAGTATAAATAATAAACGGTTGAAGGTAGATTTTGGTTTTGAAGCACTTACTGGACTGACTAAGAGTTTTGAACAGTAGAAACATACGCATCTAAGTATTTTGATAGTCTTTGTGAAAAAACCAACGTGGAATACTGGCTTTGCTAAATCAATGTGACCAAAGTGTCCAGGACACTGGGTCATGTTTCCAGCACATGTTTGACATCGGGAATTTTTGTCAATAACACCCTGTCTCGGATCCATGAGACCACCAAGCTTCGGACGTCCGCCCTCCATAGTTTCGGGGAAACGAATGCCTCCATCAATAACTGATCTACGCCTCTGTAAATCAAGTTTTGAATTACATAGTTTGATTACGAAAAATCCTTTAGCATGTTATTCACATCGAAATGATTAAAAACTTATTTTCTTTTATAACTTAACTTTTACATGGATTGGAAAAATATTCTTTGTATCACTTGTATTTTTAAAGAATTAGTTTATTAGCAATCAGATTTTTTTTTTTAAAAGAGGTAAACTTGGATAAGTGCAAAATAAAAAAACAGCTGCCAAGGATTATGTGGCAATGTTTGGGAGTAACGCATTATTATCTTGAAAAAGTAACGGTAATGAGTACTATAGGTATTAGTTTTCAATTTCTCCAAGCTAATTCGTCCGGCTACAGCAGAATGTCAATGGCCGGACAAATTTATTCAATAAAATTTGTCTGGCTATAGGGAAATCATTGCAAAGAGAAATCATGGTAAAAGGAAATCATTGTAAAGGAAAATCATGGTAAAGGGAAATCATTGTAAAGGGAAATCATGATAAAGGGAAATCATGGTAAAGGGAAATCATTGTAAAGGGTAATCACGGTAAAGGGAAATCATTGTCAAGTGAAATCATAATAAAGGGAAACCATAGTAAAGGGAAATCATTGTAAAAGGAAATCATGGTAAAGGGAAATCATTGTAAAGAGAAATTATTGTAAAGGGAAAACCTCCTAGTGGGCAATCGATATTAGAAACGTTTTTAGAACGTTCCAGGAACGGTCCCTATGTCCAATGTCCTAAAAACGTTCTAAGAACGTTTTTAAAACGTCTTTCGGACATCGGACATAGAGACCGTTCCTGAAACGTTTCTAATATCGTTTGCCCACTGAGCTGTTCCTGGGAGGTAGACAAATATTTATAAACGAATGTGTTATAATTGTTTTTCATTTATCTTAGTAGCCGGACAAATTTTTATTTAATAATTTATCCGGATACTGGCGTTCGCCAGTATCGCCAGAAAATTTCTAGTCGGACGAAATACTTAGGGATTAGTCGTCCGTCTAGCCGGACGTTTAGACACTTCGTTTGGTTTAGGTCAAAATACATTATTTTTTTTTTTCGAAAGTAACAAATATTTTTGACAACTTCAATTAAAAAAATTTTAATGTTTTGGACTACCCTAACACACAAACTTTTAATAAAAGTGTCATTTTCGAGTACTCTGCATATGAATAATGACGTAGGGAAAATATCAAATATCTACAGTACAATCTCAAATTCAAACACTAGAAAAAAACCACTCATTACTCAGTTTCCGTGAAAAATCAAGACACTATTTGCATTCAATTAAATTAATTAATTCTTCCTGAAGAGCTGATAACATAATTGTACCCTAAATTTTGCAAGATTTATGTAAACACCAGGAAGATGTTAAAGTGCAACGAGGCTTATGGTTATAACGTTTGACGATGTCATGGAAAATGGAGTCGGGGCTGAAATTACAAATACAGGTAGCTATCCAGTAAGAAAGTCTCACTTACAATTTCATCGGGTGAAAAGATACCGAACTGTACCCGCTTCACCGTCCGAAGCGGTGCTTTGGAGTCGGATGTGGTCATTTTTTGATATCACTAAAAACTTTAACCATCCATCCGTGGCCTTCTCGCTCGGCCTTCTGTCTTTCTTTCTGCGTGTCAAGCGGTCGACCAACGTTTTAGAACAACAACGTTGCCAAATCAATTATCAATTTTGTCCGACGCGCGTTTCTTCTTTCTAAAGCTCGCTGCTGATTGGCTGTAGCTGGACAATATAAATGACAACCATGTTCAACCTTTTTCGCCTTGGCTCCAGAAAAAAATGATCTATTCTTCTATAATAATTAAAGAAAAAAGTTCTACATTGTAAAATAAAATTTTTAATTAATGTTGGAGATAAAATACACCAAAAATTATGGATTATCAATATATTGCCAGATATTGCGAGAGAATCTGATCGGGACCTTTTCTTTTCTGGTGCATTTATACCTCTGCCTGCCCGACCGGTGCAGGCGGACAATTGTCCGAGGCTATTTATACGACCGATTTTCC
>JAUESH010000008.1:2838234-2851409 GCA_032275165.1 Synergus magnus | reverse complement strand
GCTTATGTCATCAATTTTGATATGTATACTTAATTTAAGTCAGTGAGCACTTTTTCTAAAAATTATATCCTTATTTTCTGTCGCATATTATCTCTAAAAAAATTGTATCCCTTTTTGTATCAAATTTTATCATTTTTGTATGAATAACAAATTTTATTTCAGATAAATTATAAAGAAAACCATCCAAAATGAGTTTGCAGTGGACGTTGATCGCGTCTTTCCTCTACGTAGAGATTTTCGTCGTCCTCTTGCTAGTGCTACCAGTAGCCTCTCCAAGAAGATGGCAAAAGCTCTTCAAATCACGTTTCCTTCAGAGCTTAAGCACTCAAGCCTCCATGTATTTTCTCGTTCTGCTGGCAATTCTAGTCCTCTTCCTTCTAGACGCTATTCGTGAAATGAGAAAGTACTCTAACGCCGACACTGCAGATCATGCACATGCTCACTTGGACGCAGAAATGCAAGGTATACTCATTTTCCCAGCAAAAAAAAAATAAAACAAATGGAAATTTCCAAGTGAATTTTAATCCAGCCTGAAACTCATCTCTTACCTTTATTCTATTTTCAGGAAACATGCGATTGTTCCGAGCTCAGAGGAATTTCTACATCTCCGGCTTTGCTCTCTTCTTAAGTCTCGTGATCCGACGACTCGTGATTTTGATTTCCGCACAAGCTACTTTGTTGGCTCAAAGCGAAGCTGCTATGAGACAAGCCCAGTCAGCAACCTCCACCGCAAAAAGTCTCTTGTCTCAGAAAACAACTGGAGAAAGTGCACAGAACGAATCTAACGAAGCTTACGACAAGGCAGTATCCGAACTGAAGACTCAGATTAAGGAGCTAAAATCAAAGAACATCGATCTCGAGAATGAATTGGCCAAGGAAAAGAAGGACAAAACCGCGATCAAATCCCAAGCCGATTCTCTCGCGAAAGAATATGATCGTTTGAACGACGAGCATTCGAAGATGCTGAAGTCAGGCGGCGATAAGAAGAGCGACTAATTCATTTTCAACCTCCCCTTTTCACTAATTCCACTAGTATTCTATTTTGCTTCATTATCAAACGGTTTTTATGGTTAATTTTGGTTATTCTTTGCTTTTTACGGCCTTTTGCATTGTATACTTTTGTTATATTTTTTTTAGATTAATAATTAATAATTATCCCTATTTATATCGGTTGCGCGAGTATTGTATATAAATATTATATCTCCATTACAATCTACAATACGTACTGCTAGAATAAATCATATTTATCGAACGTTTGCGAAATTAACCGAGTAACGATTAATTTCGATTTTATAACTCATAATTAAGAAAGTAAGAATCATCGTTTAATCCATAGCACTACGAAATATAGTTTGTGGGTCGATTCTTAGGTACATAAGGTCACCTACATTCTAATTGAATAATGGTAACGTCTGCTAATCGGAGCAGAAATAGTCTCCCCAAAATTTGCATCTTAAAATAGAATTAGTCTCAAGAACTTGGTGTTACCTAGAAAGTTGTGAACAATGGGATTATAAAGCTAAAATTCATGCTGGTTTATAGATAAAATCTATGCAGTTTTAATGCTAACATAAACAAATAAATGACCTTTTAATATAAAATCAGACCACGGAAAAAGGCTTTGTGATTAATAACTGCGACCTACTGTTTTTTTATCGCACAACTGTGAGACATTGGGCATTGATACTATTAATATAAATTTTTTCCATCTTATATGTGAACTAAAAGCTTTTAATGGAAATAAGCGTTAAAATGAAAAATATTTTATGCACGTGAAAATAATTATTATGTGGGTTTAATCGAGGTATTTATAACTATTATAAACAACGCATTTAAATTAGATTCTGGTCGAAATGTGCCTCTGAAAAAAAAAATCTAAAAGAGAAAACTACAAAAACAATCCTCTGATTGTAAAATGAATTGTCTTACTATTTAGAAATGTAAACATATTTTTATAAGTCTGAAATTTTCGAGTAAAAAAGATAGCTCGGTTTGCAATCAGATGATGATTTTATTTTATTTTTACTTTTGTTTTACATAACTCTATCTTGAACAAAAAGTCTAGGAAAGAGGTAAAGGAGCTGGAAAAAAATGTGTATGTATTTAGTAAGAAAACTGAAAACGACATATTTTCGTCTCTAAACTAATGATGTACTCATTTAATTGGAAATATACTTGGTAAAACGATAAACGATATTTCTGCTTTATTTTTATCATTTACAAGACTCACCAACCAGAGGAGAAATATTTATAACCACTAGTTTTGTAACAATGTAAAGCTTTATTACAAATTCCTGAACGTCACATTCAGTGAATATAATACTCGTTCACTGAAATTTCCCTATAGGTTTTGCATTTTACGTTTGGACGAAATAATTATATTAGTTCGTCTCAATTAGCATTAGAGAAATATGAGATATTCTAAACTTTGTAGTGATTTCAGTGAAGGAATATAGAATGGCGTAAGAAGAACTAAATTAAAATAATGATTTACTAGCACCGAGCTGCGAGAATACGGGTACGGCATTGATCTACACAGTTTGAAAATTCCTCAACGAGAGATGAACATTCTAAAGCCTGTTTGGGATGATCTTGATAGCATTTGGCTATCTTTTTACTATTCTCAAGGCAAGGCGTCGGAGCATTAACGCTTCCTTTCTTATCTGTGAACAAAAGCAAAAATAATTGTGAAAAATCTTTAATTTAAATTATATATTTTAAAAATGGTAAGGAATTACACAAATTATTGTAACATGGAATTAAAACATTTTAAAATTAGATCACAACTCATACTTTTTCTTATCACTGCTTGAATTTGATTTCCTTTTTAAAATTACTACGGAACTCATAACTTACTTCAATAATTCAAAGATAAATCTGGGAATGATGATCATCCAAATTTTATATATATTCTACACATAATGGTATTCAGAAACCTATAGAATTGAAACTTAATCTAGAAATTTTTATTAATTCCATATTGAGAATTGAAAATCATTATGAGTACCAACTTTTAAGCATGAAAAATAAAACTTCACAAAGGGACAAGGCAAGCAAGAAATGTTTTAGTAGATTATTATTAAAATTATTAAACTTTGGGTAATAAGCAACAAAAAACGTCACTTTTTAACACTGGATTAACAAGAGCCTTAATTAAATTTTTCTAAATCTTACAAAGTGGCGGGCTTATGATAGATTTGAGCTCCGGAGCATCAGGCAAATCTAAAAAATTAAGATATTTCTGAAACTGATGACATTATCTTGAAGAACATTAGTTGATATTCGATTGCTTCCAATTTTTGCATCTAAAATTTTGACAGGAAAATCTCAATTAAATGAGTCTCTCTATAGAGAAAAATAAAATTCGTACTTTAGCTTTGATTACTTAAGAGTAATTATAAGTTTGTGAAACAAACTAGATGCCTGTCTTTCTAATATGAACGACGAAACCAAAAGTTTTTTTAATAAGTGCAATCAATTTACCAGAAGCGAACTCGGCGACGGCCTTCTTGTATTCACTTTCGAGGATTTTGTTAATCTGCTCGTGCTTCTTTTCCAGATTAAGCACGCGTTTCTTCCAATATTCTTCCTGCTCATCGAGTTCTGCTTCCTTTTGCTTCTGCATTTGAATAGCAGATATAGTATATTCTGGATAATAATATGACGGATACCCACTAGGCGGTACACCACCCGGAGGAAGAGGTGCTACGCCTCCTTCGGGAGATGCCGGCTTTGACGAACTCTGAACTCTTACATCCTCAGTACTTGACGCTTCTGAAAGTCCCTGCGTTAATCTCTGCGCGATTGCATTGGTAATATTTATTACACTTTCTCCCTCATCCTCGTTGGTTACTGTCAGCCTATGCGCACTTTGACTGGCACCCATTTTTTTTATTTTCAAATTCTACCTTCACTGAACTTTTTTTTAGAAACCTCTCTTCACCAAATGCGACGTAACCTATTTTGACAGAAGGAAAACTTGGTTTATTGTTGATCGTGAAATACTATAGCGAACTGATTTTGGATTCTCTCTAAAGGAAAATTATTGTTTGGAAACCTTTGTTAAAATCAAGTTACATAAATATCATAATGCATACTACTATACACGTTGAAAACTCATATCGTTGAATTTGGACTACTTTTGCCTCAAAACACGAAAATTTCATAGAGAAGAGACCGAGAGAAGAATTTCGTTTTAGGTTAGTTTCTCTTTCTTTTGGAGCTTTTTGGATCACACCACTTTTGCTGATTTAACGAATCAAAAGATAGGAGTAGAAGAAAGGTCGTGGTTTGATTGGTAGAATGTTAAAGTTGATGGCATTTAAAAATGGCGTTAAAAATCAGTAAGCGTGAATCTTTGCAATATCACATCACGTGTTGTGCCGCCAGATATATATACATTCTTAAGGTTATATTGTTGATAATTCTCAGTTTCGGATAATTAATATAAATTTAGAACATTAAAAGCATTAAGAACAGACAAAAATCATGGCACAAGGAAAGTTGAAAGTGAAAACGAAAGTACCGCCTTCAACAAAAAAGCAAGCTCACAAGAAAAAGAAGGGCTCGGCTACTCAACGAAGAGGCAGTAAGTTTTTTTTTTTAATATGTATTTGTTTATATTGTGCAGATGTACAAATTCAATCTTGCGAAACAAGATTTAAAATTAATTCCAAAAAAGAAAACCGATACTAAAATTCCCCAGTACTCTCAAAAAAATACGATTATATTATATTATACTGATGAATTTTTGAGATATGGAAGAGGAAGGGAAGATATCAAAATCCTTTCACAATAAAGCCTGTACTTTATTTCTAAAGTGTTTTAATTTCATAATAATAGATTCACATATTTATGAAAATTTCGCTGCCTTAAAATTTGTAGCATGGTCAACAATTTTTGTTCAACTCGCACAATAAAAAATCTCGTAAACTATGATTGTCAGAATTGAATTTACCGAATGATTAAATTGAATTCTAAATAAAAGGTTTAGATTAAAATCTAAAATTTTCTTTGCAATCACGTAATAATTATGATGATTTATAATATTCATATGTCTTTCCGTTCTAAGTAATATATTGATTATACATATATATGATATGATTAGAAAAGAATTAAAGTATTTTCAACTCAATAATGTATAATAGTTATCTAGCTCAATAATAATTACAACAAAAATAAAGTTATCACATTTCATTGCCAATGGTTTAAGTTCCAAATATGCTAAAAATATTTGTATAATTTTTACCCTTTAAAATAAAAAAATAGATTGATACAACTTTTCTTTAACGTTTGAAACGAGCTCTAAATATTTCTTTTATCACTGAAAACGTAGACTTTATAAGTCGACAACTAATTTTAATCTGGTGAATCTTTTACGATCCTTTTCATTTTGTCGTGTTTAATGGGTGACCTGGACATACGTCGTTGCCAGGTATTAATTTTCTTCTTTTTTTCACGCAGTCCCTCTAATCCTACTGATAATTTCCTCTTTAAAGTCTTTGGAGAGCTACTATAACAATGATCACTATCCACATATTTTTTTAGAGAATACACAGAAATTTCTGTTCTTGGAAATCCAACAATTTGGCTTTTCAATTTTTGGGAAGGGATGCTAGCAGCTGATTCCTGAAATAATACATGTTACACATAGATAATTAAGCTTTTTTGAAATAATCTTCAGTATCTAAATTTTAAAGTAACTCATACCTCTTCAATTTTGATTTCGACTTTGTTCTTCACTTGTAAATCCTGTAATAATTTCTCTAAGAACTTCACCCTTTCCGTAAGCTTTTCATTTACCGGTATCAGTTTTTCTAAACTTTTCACTTTTTTTACAAGTTCTTCATTAGTCGCTCTTAGTCTTGCTATCTCTTGTTTAGGATTCATTTTTAAACTTGATAGGACCTATTTTAAACATAAAAATGTTTAATACATTTAAATAGACAGGTAAGGGGAAAAAAATTATATTGGAAGGAATTGATACCAGACTCACAATTTTTGAATCCGCAGTTATATTTTCAAAACTCTTGAAATTTGAACTTCCACTTGCACCAGGATCCGTCGGTGAACGCTTGCAAAGAATCATTTTAACGTTTCCCTTTGACTTTACATTGCCAAGAAGATTGACTTGCACGAGATTTTTCATCTCTGGCTTAATTAGTTTCTTCGCTACATTTAGATTAGATGTGCTTGACTCTCCAGGAGTTGTTAAACATTTCGAAAGAGCCATTTTCAAAGTGATGTTTTTATCTGCATTCTCCGCAATACAGATAATATTTGAATTTTTGCCTTCTGTTGTATTTTGAGATGTATCTTGGTCTGAAGTATTTTCTACCTGTACAAGCACATAAATATTTAATATACCTTTATTTCTAATTTGAGATAAATTCTTTTAATTTTTTTAGGAAATGAAGTATAAATAATACTAACTTTAATTTTTTGCAAATTGAGACACGGAATTGCTTCTTTTCGAAGTCTCTTTCTTTTTCCACTGCTTTGAAAATCATCTGGCAGAAAATGTTCACTGCAAACTCTGTGCTCTTTTTTAGGAGTCCAGCTTTCCTTATTTATTGCTTGGAGCCATTTCTTTAATCTAACAGGATCTTCTAACGGAAAACTGTAATAAAAATGTTGAAACACGTGGTTAAAATAGGAAATTAATTAAATATAAGTAATTATTTGGATAAAGTAGTAGGTTAACCAATGGTTGGTCGTTGGTGAATGAAGTTTCTATAAACTTTTCAAGTACTCACCTGTGAAATGAGAGCATGCAGTCTTTATAACTTTTATTTGCACATCCTTCTGCACTGCAGATTCCCATTTTCCAGTTTTATAATTGCAATATAATGGCGTATTGATAAAATTTGCGTTCGTAATCGTGTAAACACCATGAAGACGTAAATGAAGGATTATCGAGATCAAACTTCAAGTAGAAAGGAAAGTTTATTTGTAAGAATCGGTTCCAATAACCAGTTTTCAGCAGACCCCAGAACAAGTTTCTCTGAAGTACATTTAGTGTGTTCTGAACAAGTTTTATCTCTCTGTCTCTATAAATTCGCGCTGTTCGCGGTCGACTAATCGAAAGTTGGAGCGCGAAATTCAAATAGAATCTAGTGAATGAATCAGTTTTTTATACGATTAAAGATTTCTTCATTTTACTTAACAAATAATAATCTACATTTTTTTGTCCAACAGATGCACCTATTCAGCCGAAGAAGTCCAAATTTCAAGAGGCTAATAATATCAAGAAAATGATTACAAAGAATGTCAACAAATCGATGGAAGAGGAACTAAGAAAAAGGGCATTGGATGGAAAAATGTCACTGACTAAGAAAGGTCCTTCGGAACCAGAAAAAGAGAAAAAGTGATGTGAGTTTATCAAATGCAAATTAATTTTACTATGGGAGAGAATTTATTTCAAATCAGAGATTAAGAAAACAATCCACCAAATATAGTCTCCTTATTGTGACTATTTTCCTGCTTTCATACACACCGATCTAAAAAGGAGGAGGATTGGCAACACAAATAGCTCGATTAGACAAGAAAATATTTTATTATTTCCACAATTCTGTACGTAATATTGTACACTATATGCTACAATGAATTCACTTGGCGAGAACTCCACTGTATTTTCTTTACAATAATAACGTTATTTTAATACAATTTTTCTTCAGAAATTTTTTTCAACTATGAAATAATTTTTATTACTTAATAGAAAGCTTATCAAAGTATTCATATTAGCTGACTTCTTTACTTATTCATTGTTATTTTGTAAATGGCACGGTTCATTCTTGATGGCGAAGAAATAAAAGTTTTGTCACAATTATTTTTTTAAATTTGATAAAAGATAGTTAAAAGTTTAGTATTTTTTGGTAAAATATAAATTATTTGAAAGAGAAGAAGCTATTTTTGAAAAGGTTCTTTTTTTATATATTTTATTTCCATGCCTGTCAATCGGAAGACGTCTTAATGCAATACATGAGATATTTCTAAGTAGTTAAATATCTTTCGGCTTGCTAACTGTTATTTCAACATTATAATATATTATTATAATACTCTGCTTCATTATAAATCACAACAAATTAACGGCTCGTTGGTTAACATGTAGTTTCTGGAACATGTGCGTTTCTTAAGTACAAGTATGCTTTTTTAGGTTTCATTTTATTAGGTCATAAACCTCCTTCGGATCTTTCTATGGAGACACTACCTGCAGAGAATAATTGATAAAATAATTTTAGTTTCCAATTAAAATTAATTCTGTCTTTCAGATGAACAATTTTTAATCCAAAGTTCAAGTTTAAAACTTTCCAACGTTTAAAACTGAAGGAAAGAAATTAAAGTATTTCTTTTTTTAAATTATTTTAAGCACCTACTTACTACAAGCAGATGGCCATTTTGTCTACTTTTACTAATTGCTGGCGTCGAGCCGGTCGTAAACTCTATAATGCCTTCCTTTCCACTGACTAGTTTGTGTGACACTCTGAAAAATATTAAAAAGTATTATATAGCTCTCTACATTTTTCCAAGGCAATTTTGCTTAGTAAAATTACTTACGATTCTTTATTGACGATGTTAAGAATTTTAGGATTACTGGTGATGTCGATTGCCTTCGTCAAAGCTTCTATAATGTGAGGTACTTCCAAAATTAAATCACCCTAAAGAGATGAATGGTTTATTTTATCATCGAAGTACAAAGAAAGTCTAAAATAATTTTTGTTTCAGAAACAAAGTGAAAATCCTACTGTTTCGATTTGATTTTAAAATAGAAAATCAAGTAGAAGAGTTTTTATCGTTTTTGATATCAGAATAAAAATTAAAAAGACTTTTTAAGAAGTTTGTATGAAAAAAATTGATTTGAAGAAACTTTCATTTAGCTTCTGAAGCCAAAACAAAATGGGAACTGTTTTTCGTTTGGTTTCTGAAATAAAAAAAAAATCTTAGAGGTTTTTATTTTTACCTTGAAAACGAATCGAAAAGTGAAGAAACTTTCGATTTGTTTCTGAAAACAAACGAAAAACGAGACCGAAGTGTTGAATTAAAGGATAAAAGGTTTTATTTTTCAAACTAGAACGAAATTCATCATCAGTGTTTAATATTAGACACTCACCTTGTCTTTCTTTAGTTCTGGTGGTATCCTGACGATCAGTAAGTTATCAGATTCAGCAGTGACCACCAGTTCTTCGATCGACTTGTAAGGCAGTCGATGCTTCAATTTGAAAGTTTTCATTGTGTCCAGAATATAAACTGCCTTTTCTGTTAAAATTAAAACTCTTTCCCTGGGCTTGTAACCATGTCGATCGTATTTAATGACCGGAGTTGCGTACTGGAATTTTAATTTTCATCAAATGAGTAAAAATGGAATACGAAAATTATCTCAGTGTTTTTTTGCTGATATAAAAATAATCTTACCTTGATGTTTTCACCACTCGGAATGATATTAGCGACAAACACTTGTTTCAGAGCTCTAAAATCTTCACCCAGTCGATCAGTCTGGAATCTGGGTCCCAAACTTTTTGCGTATGACTTCTTTTTGTTCTTGAAGAGGGTTTCTGCAAGGATCTTCAACTCGAACTGATCCTTATCTGATTTCGACAATTCCAATCGATACTTCCTCGCCAACCACCTTTTGTGCATGTGCCTTAGATGCTCTGAAGCCTAAAATATTTTTAAATTGTAAATTGAGAATCAAAAATCTAAATGTTTTTATTTTGATTACAGATTCAGGATTTTTAATTCTTACCTCGCGACATGTGTGTGGACACTGAGGCCAGCTGTTGTCTAGGACAGTTTTTGGAAGACTTTTTGAGAGCCTCATTAGCCACTGACATTTGGCTAATTCTATAAATGCTACATTGTCTCCATTTGGTGGTCCGTTTCTTGTGATAAATCCATGGATGAACCTACAAGGCAGATTTTTAATATTTCAATCAATACTAATTTGACTACAAAGAATCCGAAATTCCTAAATTGTAAACTTCTTCAAAATCTTTCAACTTACTTTCGAACTGTATTTACAGCTTTTTTTCGTCTTTCCGCTTCCCGTTTCGCATGCCATCTGCGAATATGTTTCTGAATTATTATTGCAGCTGCTCTCTTCTGCAAATATTTTCGCCTTTGAAGTAGTCCTTTCCACTTGCTCTGGATTATAGCAATGATCTCATGTTTCTTCATTTGGAAAGCATCTTCCGTGTCGAAAAGAGTCTTAGGGAATCGTATAAATAACTTCGTGCTGTTCAAAAAAATTTCATTAGCATTGTTTTTCAAAACTCTCCTATTTAGAAAAAGCGGATAAAAATTGAATTTCCTTACTTGCCCATTCGGTATTCGTCACTGCTGTAACCCAAATGACAAACCAAAACTTGGACCCCTTCTTTCGCAGATCCGTGATAGTGGGGCCAAGTTTCAGAACAGAGGGATTTGTACCTTTCCAAAAATTGTTCGTAAGTTTTTCTATAGGCGAAACCTGCTCGACGGACTCGTAAATTCTCCATTAGGCCTAAATATTTCACTTGGTGCAAGACAATCTTCTCGTTAAATTGATCTATAATCAGATATTAATGTTTTAGAATAAATCTTTTTTTAAAGATTTATAGATTGAAGCTTTTTGAGGACTTACTGCCCATTTTGAAATCATTTGGCTTTATGCAGCGAATGTAAGATGGCTCTTTTCCCATCAGGATCTCAACTAGGTTGTTAAGACTGTTCTTGAATTGTGTGATTGCAGTTTCGGGTCGTTTTTTGCTTGACAAGTCCTTCTTGATGCCAAAGACTGCCTGTAAAAATATTTAATAGGATTTTAGAAGATTTAAAAAGATTTTACATAATTTCAATCCTTTTTAACGGATTCTAAGAGATTTACATTTCAAATATTTCGAGGAATTAAAAAGAAATTTCAGGCATTTCACAGGATTTTATATTAATAATATAATATTACCTTGGTAATTGAATTAGTTGTGTGCGACATGACTTCACGCAAATCTCTGAATAGCAGATCATTATTCTTTTCCAAAAATCCTCGAACGCTGTAAGTCACGTCACCAGCATAATGCACCAATCTAAATTCCTGAAAGAAGTTTTATTAATGTGAAATATCTTTTTTAAGTAATTAATTAATTTTTAGTAATATGTTATTTATTCTTACATCGCGACCCATAATCTTCTGCGTCTGAATATCAGCTTTCATGTGACTAATATAGTGAGGATGGCGACTCAAATTGGAATTTAATTTCTCCAGGAAACTCAGATCTGTTGGATCTCCAGGTCGCAAACATTCCTCGTCCATTAAAGAAATTATCCCTAAAATCGAATTTTTGACTTTAGTGTTAGATGAGGTCTCTCTTTACTCCATAACTTCAAATTAAAATACCTTTGTACTTTTCTTCAATGAGATCACAGATAACTTTGTTATTGAAATAGTGTACGTTCTCCCACTCAATTCCTTCTCTTAGATATTCTTCCTGTTCAGACTTTAAAGTCAACTGAATGAAAAGCTGTTGTAGTTTCTCGTTGCAGAAGTTGATGCAGAACTGCTCAAAACTGTTGATTTAAAAAAACATATTATACAGATAATAATTCTTCTTAGTTAAAGAATAATTCTTAGAGAAAAAATCTACTGACCTGTTTTTTTGGAAAATTTCGAAACCATAGATGTCTAAAATTCCCATAACGACAGTTCGATGGTTTGTTACAGGTTGTAAGGATTTATTGAGCCTGGTTACGAGCCAAGTGAATAGTCTATCATAAACCGCTTTTGCCAATGCATCCCTAGCATAAATAGCCAACTCTCTGTTTAGAGGTGTGATTACAACATCACCATGAGCATCAATTGTGCGGTGTGTGAATGCTTGGGCCAAATCCCTCAGATCGCATCCCAACAACTGTTAAAAGTAAATCAAGCTATTAAAATAATTGAACAATCGATATTAGTAATATTAGGGAATATAATATTATAATATAATATTATATTTAAATGAAATATTAGAAATATGTACTACTTTACCTTAGAAATTGCTTCTACCGAGGCTGGTTTTAAAATTGTCGCAACTCCTTCAGTTTCAGTGAAACCAACGTTGCCCATGTGGAGGACAGAAGCGACGATGGCAAAAAGGTCATCCTGCTCTTCTTGAGAAATTTCCATTACCTTCATGGCCTCAATTACGTCTCGGTATTGACTAGCATCATCGATAGTGTCTATTGCACCCTTTGTCTGAAATTAGGTTGATTCTATGATTCTAAAAATAATTTTCAAGATTTTATTCCCAAAGTACCCTATTTTCAGTCAATAGTGTAAAATTTTCTTTAAATTTTTACAAAATCGATAGATTACAGGCTTCACGTTTTCTCCCCTATTCCCCTGTTTTCTCCTTTTTTTAAAAATTTCTCTTTTTTTCCGTCTTCAAGAAAATTCCCATTTTCCCCTATTATTTGGTTCAAAATTCAACTTTTTTGTTGACAATTAATTTTCTTTGTTGAAAATGATATTTTTTCGAAGATTTCTATATTTAATTCAGGGTGGCCACATGTCAGGGAAGACAGGGAAGTCAGAGAAGTCAGGGAAATGTCAGGGAAATCCGGAAAATGTCAGGGAAATCCGGGAAATGTCAGGGAAATGCGAGTAGCTGTCAGGGAAAATAGAAATTCACAATTATTAATTCTAACTATCTTATTTTTGTCGTATTACACATACAACTTTTATAGTTTATTTAACAGATTTTAGAAACTTTCCAAGGATTTCGAAGGATTATAAAGAATTTCCAGGCATTCTTTGAGATTCTCTGGGTTTCTAATGATTTCAAGAAATTTTCAATAACTTTAAGGGATTTTAAAATGTTTCTAGGAATTTAAAGAGATTACAAGGGATTTTTATGATATTTAAAAGATTTCATGGAATTTTAAAGGATTTTAAAAAGCTTGCAAGAATTTTAAGAAATTTTAATTTTTTTTAAAGTGGTTTTAAGGGATTTAAATGTTGCTCATGGAATTTTAAAGGATTTCACGAAATTGTTAAGATTTTAAGAAGATTTTGTGGAATTTTCATGAATTTAAAAAAATTTTGACATTTTTAAAATGATTTTAAGGAATTTTAATATTCCTCATGGAATTTAAAAAAATTTCAAAAGTTATTTTTGATTTTTAGAAGATTATGTGAAATTTTAAAGGATTTCATGGAGTTT
>JAUESH010000008.1:2758179-2806763 GCA_032275165.1 Synergus magnus | reverse complement strand
TTTTGTCTTGTCTCGTTCTCTTCTTTCTCGATCTCGTCTCGTTTTTTCCGAGACGGTGTGCCAGATGTGCGAACGGCCGGCAGGAGTGTTCTTTGGACAACCTGACGCGCTTTTGATAAATTAACGTTCTTATATAAATTGTAAATGTTATAAAATTTTAAAATTGTTTATCAATTACTGATTAATTTGATAACAAACATGACTATATTTTTTTAAGATTTATTCAGCCTTTACTCTCTTAGGCCTTTAGCATCTTGTTTTTTTATTTCAAATTTATTTTGCCAACTATAAAAATAAAATATAGGATATTTCAAGTTTCCTCGATTTAACTTAGATTCTACTAATTGGGTAAATAAAATATATTTTTCAAGACAATTAATCGAATAATTCTTTTGAAACTACACAATTAAATGTGTAGTTAAAAAAGGAAAAATTTACTTTAAATTAATTCTGAATGATGAAACTGCATAGAAATATTCTAATTCTACACTACACTATTAAATTCTACACTCTGAAAATCTGCAATTAGAAAATGATTTCGTTATGTAAATGCAGTGGCGAGCTGGCCACAAGATTGGTCCAAAAAGCTAGCTTGTATTTTTTAAACAAATAAATATATTCTAGATTGCAAAGGAACGAGTGAAAATAATATTCAAGACCCATAATATCATACAGATTTTCTAATTAGTTTTTTTCTTTTTCCCTTGCATTTTATAATTCTAAAGTATATTGCCCTAAACTTTTTTTTCTCTTTCTCGTACCGCTTATGGTATCAAGGTAGACGAATTATTGATAAAACTCGGTTAACCGCGAATTAGTTTCCGTTGAGGTCATTGTTTCCGCGTTAAGATTTTTTTTCCAAGCTCTAATTTATCAGAAATGAAATTGACGTCCTACAAATTCGGAAAAGTATAAAATATACATCGCATTTGATATTTAACACCTAGTGTTAATATTTAATTTCAAAAGTAAACTTTTTAAATAAGTTCTTACAATCTTCTAATTGAAAATTCGATCTTTAAAAAATTATAATTATGCAGTTGCTTTTAAGAAAGGTTGTGTTCAGACAGATTGAACGGTAATTTTGACCAAAACAAATTAGTCGATAGAAAGTTAAACTGTACAAGGAGGAAAAATTGGAGACAACATAATTCATAATTAAGCAGCATTAAAAATATGATAGCAGCCATAAACACTCGTACACGTGTTTTTAATAAACTTCCTGTGAAGTCCTTTGTTTAAGAATAAGCCAACTATAATGTTAATTCAAATTCAATGTCAACAACAATCATTATTATGTCATTAATCATTAATGACATTATTAATCATATGCATAACTATGATTGACTGTCCTGTGGAATAGTACAATAGTGAGAAAAATTTGTGCTCGTGGGATCCTCAAATAAAAGAGAATTCATCTATAAGAAAGGTCATTTCTCATCCAGAAAGTATTAATAGCCTCCGAGAGCTAAATATAGAATTTCGGGCAATAAAACTGGTTATTAAAATAATTAGAGATTCTTCGACTTAATGCGATTTCGGGTCATCGACGTCACTGCGTGGCCTGAAAAAATGTGAATGGTCTGGAAAGATTCCAAAAAGTCATAACATTAAAAATTCTGCGATATTCTACAACCGTCGGTCCATCTTAAACAGTACATTGTATAACTTTCGACTCTTTGCATCCGTATGTGTGCAAGTATGTTTATTTATGTAAAACCTGTTGAGAATCTCGTAACACTTCAATTGATGGGTACAACTACCTATACATATATATCTATAATTTATATATATACGTATTGTGTATATATAAATTTATCCATTTAACGTAGCTGACGTACGTACGCAGTGACGCAGGTATTTGTGACTGTTGCATTGAGTGAATTGCATACTCCTGCGAAGGGACTTCCCGAATTTATATGAAAATCGTGAAAACGAAAGACAGGAGAATCCAGTTTCAAGACTGGATTGTTGTTGAACGCACGACCTCGTCGCGTGTCGCATTCTATTAATAAAGAAAAAGTTACCGATAAGACCTTTTTACACCGTAATATAATTTAAAATTAAACATTTTTCACAATTGATATTCTAAAAGTCGCTATAGATTTTGTAAATTATTCCATTTTAAATATTAGTAACGTTGGGACATCTAAATAAGACTTAATTATTTAATTAAAACCCAAAAATAGGGAACATATGAAAACAAATAAATTTTAATACTTAAAATATTGACTTATTATTAATAAAAAGTATTAATATCTTATCAAATCATCACATCACATATCATCGTTAATTCTATCATACTTGCATTCGAAACATATCGAAGTAGTTTCTACATGACCTTTACATGAAAATCTCATGCAAGCCCTACATTTAATGGTCGTATCGACATTTTTTGCACGAGTGCACAAATGACACCTTCCGCGTTTTCTGCTTTCCTCATTTTCTTTTTGTTTCTCCACCGGCTCAATTCTGTATCGCGCTAGAACCGCTCTAATTTCGGTAGGAAGCGTTAATATTTTCGCCCTCTCGCAAAGATGATTTTTCATCAAGCTAAGTGCAAGATTTTTAAGGAACTTTTTTCTGATCACTCGAGAATCTGTGTGGTTTGATTCGTAGAGAATTTGTGCATTGAGACTAGCAATATTCATCAAGGTGAAAAATAATGCCAAAGGCCATTGATTTGTGACTCTTGCTAGAAAATATGCTTTACACAATTGGTCCACGGCGTCAACAGCCCCTTTGGACATGTCGTAGTGCAGAGCAATCAGAGGCTTCTTGCTCTTTTCATCAACAATACCAGAGCAGTGCATAGTCGATAACAATATCACAGATGTATTCGCTTTTGGCACGTAAGACACAAGTGTTGCGCCTTCCTGGAAACCAAATATCGAAGAACCTACAGTCTTTTTTTTGTTCGGTAAAAATTCTACAGGAATTTCAGGCTTATTTTTTGTCATCGCACCGATGCAAGTAATCTTTTTCTCTAAAAGTGCCTTCGCCAAAGAATAACTGGTGTACCAACTCCCGATTGTTAGATTTCTGTTTGACCCTTCAATAGGTGAAACTAATCTATCTACAATATCCGCCGGCCTATTCGACAATTGATATGGCCCATCTGGTTGCTTCCCACAATAAACTTCCAAGTTACTTGTAAAATAGGTAACAGCATCGCAGAGGACAAAAAGTTTGATTCCACTCTCGGCAAGTTTCTTTGGAAGATTTTGACTAGAGCTACGTTGACCTTCGAAAACTTCTAATTTTTTCACGGTGACGAATTGTCCGAGAGCGTAGGAACTTTTACAGTTGACGACGAAAGAGTCAAGGAAAAAGCGAATAGGTGCTAACTTATCTATAATTCTTCTTTTATACCTAGTTTCCTCATCATCGAATCTTAAATGACGCAAGAGAAATGAAAATCTTTTGCAACTCATACACGCCCTGAGCATCGCAATTCCAGTTCCATCGGTGGTCCACAGTTCGTGGGCACCTGTATGATTACCTTTGTTCACACCGATCAAGAAGAGGAGCCCGAACAAAGCTAAAAGTTCGTTTTTCGTCATGTTTTGTGCATCCCTATCCCTTTTGTATTGATTTCTTTTAACGTCGATTTTATGATTCGTGTTTATAACAATATTGTCTAGCATTTTATCATCTATCAATTTTAAGAAGGCATCGATTTCACTAGAGACTTGTATAGCAGTGCTCTTTGATTTCTGAAAATGTTCGCTATCCTTACTCTGTGTATACTGAGTGCAATTATGTTTTCTCCATTTGCACGATTTGTCTTTCGTGTGGAAATACTCATCGTTAAAATCGTGATCAAGGTTATCATCTTCGGAATCGGAACTAGCCTCCTGCTCAGAAAGATAATCACAATCGTCACTCACAGTTTCAGAATCGTGCTCGAGATAATTTTCTTCGCCAGAACTGACATCTTTGAGGATTTCCTTCTCATCGGGAACCTCATCCAAAAATTGGGAGATTGGATGTGGTACGAAGAACGAAGCCCTAAAAAAATGAGTCTCGTCAAATTTTTTTATAATCTTCAGGTGTTTGAGAGGAGAAAATCGATCTTTTTTACCGAATCAACTATAAATATACTACATTACAAAACTGAGAGAAGGTTATCCAATAAACGAGTTGAAAGTGCTCAGAATAGAGAAATAATTTGGCAAGGAGCGCCTTGCCAAATTATAAGCCTTTGAGACATTTTTGGATATGAAGGCGTCTCATAAAAGTGCTTTAAACATGACCAGCAGGCAGCCGGTATGCCCTATAATTATAGCAATTACAGTATTTTATAAATAGGGCCGACCCCCCAAAAAAACGACGAAAATCAATTAAAAATGATCTCTGATAATTTCAAATTTCCCCATTTCAAATGGGGCACGATTTTGAAAAAAGTAAAGATATAAAAAAGACAGTGTCTATTTGTACGGAAATTTCGGTACGCGTAAGAACGGCCATAAAAAATCATTTACTAAAAAGATTTTTAATTTTATACAACGTCGTCCTTAAAGAAGTTGGATTTCTTGAAAAACCTACTGCTATTTTTTTTGCCCATTTTTTCCTTTAATTTGCACTTATATGAGAAAGACGTCACAGAAGTTTTATCATGCTTATACAGCCAGGAGGCACGCAAAATATTGAGAAAGAGTAAGAGGTCATTTTTGTAGAATTTTCTTAGAGAAAAAATATTTTTTGTTAATATTTGAATTTTAAGAGAAGATGGTAAATTTCATGAATTGAATTAAACATTTTTGAGAGGTATTTTCAATTATTCAGGTCGTATTCCTGTATTTCCAGAACTAAATATGCTTTATAAACTTTTTTGAGCATTTTATAGGATTTCTTCGCTTACTCTTCATTTATCATTATATAGTGTAAAATTTTCAAGGCATTGGCATGTCTATTGCAATCTCAGCGGAACGCAATAAAGTAATGACTATATCCTACAGCTATTAAGTTTCGTGTGCATGGAAAGTGATTCATGAGTACATAGAATGTGTATACGTTGAATAAAATAATTATTGTCACATCAATTAAGATGGAGTATCTACAATTACCTTATATAGAAAGAACATTTTCTAACCAGTCACTGGGGTTAATAAAAAATCTATTCTATTTATATAAAATCTATTCTGGGAAGGAAAAACCTGTGTAGTTAACAATTAATATATACATTTTTGCTTACGCAGGTTTCTTCTTAACGTGTCAGTAAATTAAAACTACACCTTAAAGATTTAAATTTTAAAGCAATGTTGACAGTTGAGGAAGCTAATTTTAGATTTTTCACATCTAAACCGAAACAACTTTTATCATTCAACCTATGTTTCTTTCTTGAATTATTGAAATTTAATCATTGAAAATTATTTAATTACATAATTATTTAATTATGGAGTCATTATGTATGAATACGCTCTGCTGACAACATTTTTCCACAATGTTTATGCAACATTGTAACAATATTGCAATTAATTAAACAACTGGTTTCATCTATAAATTAAAATTTTAACTGAAAGAGACGATAAAACTAGAACTATATGTCTTTGACCGGGTGTAAAAATAATCTACAACTGACAGTGACTTCTTTACTATGTATGTTGCAGTTCTAATCCAAAGATTCCTAAAATTCTCCGAAGGTATATGTAAATCTATTTTTAGATTGCAGCGTAAATTCTATATACTCAAATAATATATACACGGTGCCCTAAAACATTTGAATCAGAAATCAAAACAAGACAGAGACGCATTATTGAATTAAAAATTTTTTTTACGTTTTAAATAAATGTCAAAGTAATTTCTCTTTGTCAATGTTGTGATACATCGAACCGAAAAAGCGGAGACAATCAGCTGATGCCATGTAAAAATAACTTGTTTATTTATATACTTAGCGCGTCAATGACTTGAAATTTTTATTTCAAATGAAAAAGAATATTTCAAGACATATTTAAGAAATAGATAAATCGAACAGTCATAATACTTACATAATTGAATCCTTGATGAGGAGCGGTCTCTTGATATCAACTTGCATATATTAAAACACGTACTGCACTGTGTTATCGTTTTTGTTTTGTTCCTGTATTCTATAATAGCTTACACACCAATATAGAAAACTTTGTCATGGTCAAGACACTGAATAATATGAAATTTCTAATTTCCTCATTAATAAAATCGTCGTTAATTGTTTTAAATTGTAATAATGCATGAAAAACTTGTTGTCACGTGTTGCTTCTCACAGTTCACCATGCTATTCAGCACGTGTTCCGGTCATTCCGGTAATTATGAAATTCCCTCCCTAAATTCTTCAAGGACGTTCGCCATCTTGGGCTTGTATTCAGTGCAATAAATGTTCTGATTTTCAGAGAGGAAACTGCAAAAAACCAAAGTAAGAATTAAACAGAACAAATGAATTGTGCAAAGTAGAAACCTGTTTTCCGAATTTATAAATTACGTAGCATGTAGGAGACGTAAATAAATCCATGTGTCATTGTGTACAGTAAAAAGTTAAAGTGAAAATAAGTGGGAGTAAATCTGTGTGAGTAACGTGATACATATATATATATCGATAGTTTTTAGGTTATGTTGACATTCGTATATAATCAAAAATATGATCAAAACATGCAAAAACTACAACAATAATACAAAATTTCTATGTAATTTCACTTCAAGCATCATGTGTACAAAGTAATTGTAACATAAAGGCATGCATGTTACAATTATTACTGATTTTATTGTAGGGTAGTTTGGGGATTAAATATGATTTTTTGGAGCCCCATAAGAGGGTTTTAAAATTTCATAATATTAAAAATTATGACTGATTATGATTCCCTGAAGTATAGATAAGAACCCGAGGTATAGTTCATTATTAATTTGTGATTTATTAATGTTTTTGTAGTGGTGACATGTTGATAAGATAAGATTTTGCCCTACATTAGAGACAGTTTCTTTCCAGTAGTCTTAAAGCAAACTCATCGCATTGCTCAACAAACCAAGTGAAATAATGTCGCAAAATATGGAACCTGATATTCTCGTAACGAGCAACAAAGGGATACTAAAAGTGACTCTCAATAAACCCTTGAAAAAGAATGCCATTTCAGTACAAGTATGTTTATCATTTTTACTTTTTAATGTCTTCAATTTTAAAAATTTGCATACTTAATTTACGATTTTTCAGATGTACAAAAATCTGACTGATATAATAAATAGCTCCGCAACGAATGATAGCATTCGTATGATAGTTTTAACTGGAAAAGGGGACTTTTTTTGCAGTGGAAATGACTTTACTGCTTCCATGACTTCCGAAATTGAAAAAGCAAACCAAATATTTAAGTATGCAAAAAAAATAGACAAAAAGTAATAACATAATAGGAACAAATTATATTTGTCATTAAAGATTTGACCTATTTTAGAGAATTTGTTGATGCGATAATAACATATCCCAAATTATTGGTAGCTCTTGTGAATGGTCCAGCAATTGGTATTGGAGCAACGATGCTTGCACTTTTTGACATAGTTTACGCTTCCGAGACGGTATATTTTCTTTTAGTAAAGTTTTGAATGTTTAAAATAAAATGTAAGAATTATTTGTATCATTGATAGGCATATTTTTCTACGCCATTCGCTAATTTGGGACTTGTGGCAGAAAGCTGTTCAAGTTATACATTTCCACAGCTAATGGGAAAAGCTAAGGTAATTTTAGAAAAATTTTTTACAATAAAATTATTGTGTTTTAAGACTAGCCATCTAACATTATTTTATATTTCTTGTAGGCTGGTGAAATGCTTTACTTTTGTCATAAAATGAATGTGGAAGAAGCTAGAGAATGTGGTTTGATTAGTAAAATTTATAAACTAGACTCTGTAGATGAAGTCTGGAAACGTTTGGAAAATATGGCAACAAATATGTCTTTCGAGGTAAATATAAACTTCCGAATAGCCTGGTAAAAGTAAAAAACAATTATAATATGCAATTTTAATTTTTAGAGTTTTCTGGCAATAAAAAATTTAGTTAAGCGATGGAATCAGGATCTCTTACTACGAGTGAATGCTGGAGAAGTAGAAGAATTACAAAAACGGTATACTTCTGAAGACTTTATAAATCGCGTGATGACTTTTTTTACTAGGAAAAGTAAAATGTAAGGAGATAATCTGTTATTTTTATAAACTTTTTGTATAATTTGCTTTGGGTCGTTGAATAAATATTTTTATACTTGGTTAATTTAAGTTGTCATCGTTATTCGTATAAATTTAAACTGAACAATTACTGGCAACTATAATAAGTTATTTAAGATTAGGTTAACGAACAACTTCTTAACATAAATATTAAATAATAGAAATGATCACCTGAATATTTCTTGAAAAAAATTTGTTCACTGCTGAACACTTGAGTTTTGAAAAATGAATGTTATGAAGTCCGAGATCTGATCCAACAATAACTCCTATGAAAAATTTTTTGGGAATATTAGAATTTCGCTGTTAATTCTTCTAATGAACATTAAATTCGCAAATTAAATTGTTACCTTCAGCAATTCCTCTGGAGCTGGATATTTGTAGTGTTTCCATCTTAATAGTTGATTAATTGTAATGTTTGGTTGTTGAGGACTCGTTTGTAAATCTAACTGGCAATCTCGAGATTCATCGAGATCGATATCGTTCTCCTTGTCTTCGTTTTCATTTTCATTTTCATCAACTTCATCAGCACAATGACACTGCATTAAATCGTGAGTCACAGATAACGTGTCTTTCGTTAACGTAAACAAATTCTGTAAAGACAAAATATATCAAACAAATGGAAAATTCAGTTAAATAACTTAATTTATTATTTCTATCTATCTACTATAACGAACCTTTAATTCACTGGTTGAAAGTTTTAAGGATGCAAAGTGATTTGCATCAACAACTGCTTCACTGAGACTAGTTTTGCTTATTTGTCTTTGGTAAATCTTCTCTTCTATGGTACCAGTAGTCAAAAGCCTGAAAGATTAACAAATACGATCGATTTCACTTTTTTTTAGAAAAATATAAAAAACAACAAGTAACAATTTTTTAAGAAGAGTTTTTTACCTGTAAATGTACACTGATCGCTTTTGTCCGTCTCTCCATATCCTCGCCATGGCTTGAGCGTCTGAAGCTGGATTCCAATCAGAATCAAACAAAACGAGCCTGGATGCTGCTGATAGATTTAAACCGACTCCTCCAGCTTTTGCACTTAACAAGAAAACACCTATTTGAAAAATAGAAATACATTTTACTGCCTAATTTAGAAGTAAATTAAAAATTAGCTTAAAATATATATATAAAAAAAAAAACTCACGCGTTGTATTTCCTTTTGCGTTGAACTTCTGCACAATCTTAGTTCTCGATACAGTAGCAGTACTACCATCCAGTCTACAAGAGGACATTCCTTCGGTATTGCAAAGTTTCTCCAGCATATCAAGTGTCTGTGTAAAGTACGAAACGAGTACAACTTTTTCCGCAGTGTGTTTCAAACCCTGAAGCAAAGCTTGAACAACTTTGACTTTTCCTGAGTGTTTAAACGAGTCATTCGTTTCTAAATCAAGTGAACAGTTAGAATTTGCCGCCTTCAATTCATCCAATAGGTTACTTTGATCGCTCAAAAACAAATTTGGGTGATTGCAAATTTTCTTTAGAGCCGTTATGGTAGGCAGAGGCATGACGTTTGTTTGAAATATGTCTCTAGCCATTAAAAAATCAGTTACTGCGGTGTATAATTCTTCTTGCTTTGGTGAAAGTCGACAAAAGACAACCAGTTCGTGTTTTTGGGGCAGATATTTGTTGATTAAATCATTGGTTCGTCTCAGAATGAAGACCTTCGTTTTCTCATGAAGCTCTCTCGCTCTTTCCTGACCTAATGAGACGACTTCCTCTGAAGCATCAGGCCTTTGCGATGCAACTATTGGCTGTTCGTAATACCTCTTGAAAGAATTGCAAGTATCAAGAATATCAGGATTTACAAAATCGACGAGTGTATAAAGCTCCTGCAAATCATTTTGCACTGGTGTTCCTGTGAGGAGGATCCTTCGGCGACAACGTAACTGGTTAAGTAACTGAAATTCGAATTGAAATAAATTAAAAGTTGTCCGCGAAATTTATTTTACATTATCAACTTTTCAAACTTAATATACCTTCAATGACTTTAGTTCACTGTTCTTAAGACGATGTCCTTCATCGCATATCAACAAGTCGAAATCAATGTCATTTACTTCTTCGAAGTTCCTGACAAACATCTCGTAGCTAATAATCATCACCGTAGCTCTTGGAGATTTCAAAAAATCCTTAGCCTTCTTTTTCCCTTCAACGACGAAAGGAGATATCCTGTGCAGACCAAGCCAGCGCACAAATTCGTTGTTCCAGTTGCCACATAAACTACTAGGTGCTACTATAAGAACCCGTTTTAAAATTGGGGTTCCATAAGGACCTTGCTTCAATAATGTCCAAGCTAGAGCAACACATTGCAAAGTTTTACCTAGGCCCATTTCGTCAGCTAAAATGGCGCCAAAATAATTGGGATCGTTCATCCCCATTATGCATTTGTATAGAAACACCAGGCCATATCGTTGATGAGGCCTTACTACAGAAGCTAAACACGCATCAAGGGATACGTCACGAATTTGCACATTGTCTTTTGTCCATTCAATTTCCGTATTTGGACGTGGCATTATCAGAGGCTCGTAATTTAGCAATAAAGCTTTACCTTTTATGGGTGAAATTTAATAATTATTAACTTGTATTCAATTTTCGTTATTAAAACGAATATAAAAAATACTTAAGAATTACCGGAGGATTTCAGTGGTACAAATTTGTTATGAGTTTTTAACTTCTTTAACGGTGGCTCTGAAATTTCTTCTTCCTTCCTACTTTGAGTTGAGGAACTTGGTTGAGAAGCGGCTTTGTCAATTATCTACCAAATATATGTATGCGTATAAAATTTTATTTAATATTATATGGTGATTTAAAACGTTAAAACAAGCAGTCTATTATACCTGTATTTCTTTCCCACCCATAGACAGTATTGAACCCTCAATTGCAGTTTCTGCTGTTACAGATAACTTTCCTATAACTTTGCCTTCCAAGTCCTGTAAAATTGTGGATAATAACCAATGCAATAATAGTAAAACTGAGTAAAAAAATAAGTAAATACCTTCAATGTAGCTCTAGTTCCACAAACTTCCAATACTGCATCTTCATCCCATGTTTTATGCTTCTTAGTAGATTTCTTTCCAACAAGAACATTGAAAATAATTCTGAAACAATAGCAATGAATGAAAAATAAACATACTATCTTTAGAAAAAAGTATTCAGTGGTATGACTGTATATACATTCATTTAAAAAGCACGTGTCAGAAACGCAACAAGTGTTTCTTACTAACATAACCTCAAAAAATAAATTAGAGTTATTCGAGTTACAAAACAAGCGTGAAAAAGAAAAAACTCACAAATCATCAGTGGAATTCACTTCGGATGCTGCACTTTTCTGTGGAGGTGGAGAAATGGATTCAGGAACGATAATTTCATCCTTTGAATCTGAAGATTTTGCTTCTTCCGGGTTTAATGACTTGGGCTTTTGTTTATTAAATAATTGCAGAACATGGGCCGTACTTCTTCCTTGTGATCGATAATTTCGATTCATGATTACTTTTTATCTTGTAAAAACAGCGGTGATTTTACACAGAAATCATGCCAAGAACTTTGTTGAAGACCTTTTTAAAAAACGTAAACAAAATCAAACGCCATCGCCGTAGAAGCAATTGCTGCCAACATCCGAATATGAAAATTTTCACGTTTTTTTGCAGGTCTGACATGGGAATCCCCAGTAATAACTTTTTAAATTTGGCGCCAGGAAATTCATGCTCGCCCTCTGCTTGAAATTCTTGGTAATATCATCCATTGTTCATTGAGATTCACATCTATGTATAAAAAGGCAGTTTTCAGTCAATGACCATTGCGAACAGAGCAGCTGGAAACAGTTTGACAATTCGGTGTACGTACATTTTCATTTTATTATGACATAAAAGCGACAAATAGTTTTTTTTTATTTAAAATAATAGTGAATTTATCTTCCCCGAAGTCTGTATTATTTAATTTTATAAATTAACGTTTTAAAAAAATTATACATTCAGCAATTACGACACTCCTTCACATGTCACTTATTGCGATTTAATTGTCGTGCATTTTATTCGGAAATTTGATACCAAGAATGAGAGAATAAGGCGTGGTATATGCATGTGTACATATCTATTTCCCTGATAATAAATTTTAATGAAATTTGCTAATTCATGATCTGTGGTAACGTCAATTATTCCAATATCGGGAAAACAATTTTTCAGTTACCCTTGTCTGCAATCTGTCAAAATGGCCCTTTTTGGGGATATAATCTTTTTCGCAATTTTATTGTAAAAGTATGTCATGTTTCGATCACATTTATAATTTCAGAGTGATTTCTTTATACTATTTTTGTTAAAGTTCCTCGTGAAACTTTATTAAGATTAAACTGATGATTAGATTTAATTCTTGTACTTTTAATTTATTAGTTTGATAAGGAGTTTAATTTTAAATTTAATTGAAATGTTTATTGACATGTATTTTAAACATGTTAAAATTTTGATTCCATTGCATCCGCAATGAGAGTGCCATTGTTTTACATTTTTGAACATTTAAGGAAGGGAATGATTCATACGCATGATTCATTCGCTTATTCACATTCCATTTAAAAATAGGAATTAGGAAAAGATTTGCTACTTACAATTATCAGTTATCACTTTTACTATTCTCGATAAGTCTTCTTTATCTATGAAATATATGTTGTTAACCAGTTTAAAAATCTTCAACATCCTATTATGTAGTTAGAAAAATATAACAAATACTGAAATTAAATCATTTACACTTGTAGTGTATTTTAAAATTTGTTTTATGAATTTAAATTGCCTCGGAATTTTATAATACTGCCCATGATGAATAATTCCATTTGGTTACGACAGAGGAAGTTAATAAGAAAAGTAAATATGAGTTTAGCAAGAAGCAAGAACTCATTAAACAAAACTTCTTAAGTGACTTTAATATCGTATTAGTAAGACTTTACATATCATTAAAACGAGTTTCGAATTTTGGAAACAAAAAAATCAATTGCTAACACGGCTTCATGGTTCACAAAACATTATTTACCGAAAACAAATTAAATTTTTTTACAATTAATTTCTGTTGTAGGTAATTTACTTCACATTTCGATAAATTAAATTGAGCAATATCATATCGATCAAAATATTCATCACTGCCTCATAATGTCCAATATTGGGAATTTGGACCAGCAAATTGCGAGTTTACAAATCAATCATGGTGACGGTAATATTGAAACCGTCAAAGCTGGAAAAAAGGTCGGACCTGCTGTTCCGCCAAAACCAAACAAATCACAACCTCAGGTCAGTTCTCGTTATATTTGTCATATAGTGCATAATAATAGAACTTTCTAATAATATATTATATTTATGCACACCCTTTTCTACAATGGGATGCATATGGTAATTTTCTACTGAAAACCCTTTTATCCTCCAACAGATTTTCGCATTCTCCTATAATATTTTGCTAAAATAATGTATTTAGAATTTCGTTTGCAGTTAACTTTTACTTTCTTATGATCCAGCTTCTCTGCTAATAATGTTAATGAGATTTACAAATAAGCTACATTTTAAAGGTACCGCAAAGTTACACAATAAAGGCAGCCTCGATTCCGTCGTACAGTACTGTTTTGAACAACACTGGATGCAACGAGAAACCAGCGAATATATACATGAATTCACCAACTCCTTATGCAACTTTGAACTTGGAAAAGAATGAATTCACTTGTCCAGCTCCGACTAATGGAAGCAAACCGACCAAATTTTACCAGAACAACGAAAACTTTTACACGAATCAAACAGACGACAAGTTTGAACCAAAATATAGTTATGATGACAAACATTTTTATTCCAATGTCGGAAATATTCCTGCACCGCAAGTGCCAGTTGACGACAGATCGGGCACAGCATCCAAAAATGCCGTTTACAGCAACGTTGAGTCAACCATGCCGATTTCCATTCCTCATTCTTCTAAGCAAGAGAAGGACTTAGTCTACAGCAACATTCAGTGGAACACCAAACCTGAAAATACTTACTCCAACATTCCTGCTGGTCATAGCACTGGTATTTATTTTTTTCTAAAATATGAGTAGCCATCATTTTAATGCAGAACTTAAAAATTAATGCTATCTATTTCTTGCAGATGATCTCCCGCCTCCTCCAGAACCTACCGAATACGTTCCATGCTTACCAGGAAGTTCTTTTCCTCCACCTCCGGAGGAACTTCCACCACCTCCAAGTCCCGTGTCTTCGAGTTATAGCGAACTTAGGCGTGCCACATATCAAACCGATTACTCCTCTGGCAACTATCCCAACGATATTTACGGTCCGAGTTCCCAATCTAGTACAACGTATGAATCTATTTACGAGCCGATCAATCCAAGACCACCGTCGCAGCTGTCTTGTAACTATTCTATGTATTCTGGATATGGATCAGCCAATCAGCCGCCAGGCAAAGTATCGCCTGTAAAAGAGGTTCGAAAAATTCAGGATTTATAAGCTATAAGATATGATTCAAATAAATCCAAGTAAATTCAGTAAACTGCAATAAAACTTCGTTTTTGTCTTCTAGGTCGACGCTTTGACGGATCTCTTGGTTCAGGGCATGGAGGATAACTCAGAGGATAATGATATTTACGGAATTTGTGCAGAATGTGGTCACAAAGTAGAAGGTGAAGGCACAGGTTGTTCTGCGATGGACAAAGTTTTCCATATTACCTGCTTCTGTTGTTTTGTTTGTCGCATTAATCTCCAAGGCAAACCATTTTACTCTTTGGAAGGAAAGCCCTACTGTGAGGAGGATTACTTAAATACACTCGAGAAGTGTTGCGTTTGCACTAGACCTGTGTTGGATAGAATCTTGAGAGCAACTGGAAAACCCTATCATCCGTCCTGTTTTACATGTGTCGTCTGTGGTCAAAGCCTCGACGGAATTCCTTTTACGGTCGACGCCACTAACCAAATACACTGCATTCAGTGCTTTCACAAGTTAGTGATTCTCTTTAAATTGTTGGATTTATTAAAATGGATTAATCTTATCGATAATAATTTGTACTTCTTTATTTCTAGGAAATTTGCTCCTCGTTGTTGCGTCTGCAAACTACCAATCATGCCAGAACCAGGTCAGGATGAAACTGTTCGAGTTGTGGCACTAGACAGAAGTTTTCATATTCAGTGTTACAAATGTGAAGATTGTGGACTCGTTTTATCTTCAGATACAGAAGGTCGTGGATGTTACCCCTTAGACGACCATGTCCTTTGCAAAAGCTGTAATGCCCGACGTGTACAAGCACTGACATCTCACATGACGACAGAGTTATAAACTTGAAAACATTTTTGAAATGCCAAATAAGCAGGAATCATCGAAAATCGATGATATATTACGTTAGTTCGATCGAACTCAAATCTTTTCGCTTACGTAGCGTTTACACAATACGTTTTTTATATTTCGCAAGTATTGACTCGACGTGATGGCTTTTAAGACCAATTTTTTATTTTTTTCAAACAAGTATATTATTGTATTTGAGGATATGAAAATGATTCTATATTTTTTGTTATCGGTTTGCTGTGCCATTTATCAACAATATGACGTATAGTAGATAAGTTGAAGAAATTCAAATAAAATAGCTTCGATTTCCTCGTTATTTTCGCGTCCTTATTTTTGTTTAAAGAGAAGATAACACGAAAATATTTGTAGGTCAAAATACTGAGATTATAATCCATTATGCAGAAGACCGATTTCTTCAAAACAGAAATCATACTTTCAGATAAGACGCTAATGCGATTTATACCTACGTACATTATAGGCCTTTATATAACTGGAACATCTTTTACAGACTTTTTACATTTTGATAGTTACTCAATCTTTTTCAAGGTGAGACAATTTATAAATCTTTTATAATACTGTGAAACTGAATTTCGCTTTTTTAAAATATAAAATATTTTTGTAAATACACGTAAGGATGATTTGACGCATTTTGCATATTAGAAATTTAGAGGCCCTTTACTTTAGAAGTTTCTGGAATTCGATTCTGTGAAACATTTCTCACTATATTGCAAGCTATGCTTTATTTTTTAATTACAGTTTCCAAAATGTATTAGTGCTGCTTAAATTATAGATACTCGTGATCTAGTGGATATTCTTTGATACACTTTATTTCGAAAGCGATTATGATTCTCCGGAGAAAGCTTAAATGTACTCGTGTTAATTGTACAGATTAAAAAGAATATAATTATGTTGTTAGACTTAGTGCTATAATTTCCGAGAAATGTATGCCATTAGAAGAAAAACTATTATGTATTAATCAATGTGATATGTGTGAACGACAAGCGATAGAAATACTTTAAAAATCATATAAATAACTTATTTCGAGCGACAGCTTATTAAGATGTATACATTTTCTTTGCAATGTGTGCATTCAATAAAAGCATACTATAAGGAAAAAATTGACTTTATTTTGTATCTCCAATTAGCCAGAAATTAGAATAAGTTAATTAATAAATTGAAACCCAACAAACTTACAATTTAAAGAGTTAGGAAGAAATATAAGACTTCACAAATTGAGTAGGTTTCACGTTGCATGAAGTTTTATTATTCTTTCACTTACGATAGAGATGTACATTTTATTTGACGCTATATCTCTTGCTTTTTCTATTTTTTCCAGCTATGTTCATGCATAGTCGTCTTTATTCTTTTTATTATTATAATTATAATATATAATAGACTTTTTAAATATAATATGTATCTCTTACAATATCATGTACTTTTATTATCGTAAATTAATCAAATCTTATATTCTGTAATAACAACCTACGTGTCATTTTGTGTATACTTTGTTATATTGGTACATAAATTTTCTGTTGTTTTATAAGGGCTCAGCTTGTGGATCGTGCGAGGTACTTCCTACGGATTTCGTTCCTAAGAAACGGACCGAAGCAGCGATACACAAAATATTTATTCCATAATTCTTACTTGGACTAAAGCAGTGAAATAAAAAAAAATGAACATTTGAGTTTGATTAACAACTAAAAAAATCAATTCACCGTTTTCATTGTCAGGTACGCTATAAACTTTTACTCAATGTGATTACAAAAAAATATTTCAGAATGGACTCCCATCAGTTGAAAAAACAGAATAAAGTTTTTTTTATATGCAAAAAGCTATTCTTACAGCATCATAGTTGATTTTTAATTTTTAAACAATTTCATTCTAGTTTTTCATCTCAAGTTTCCTCAAAACATATTTTGTGTAAGACAAAAAAAACCTTAGGATTTAGTGACTACAAGAAAAAGCACCGAATAATTCTTTGTCTACTTTTCAGTCAGTCTCGTTTAAACTTAATTGTTTAAAATTTGAAAGCAAAATTCGAGGCTATATTCGCCACCTATATTATTAAAGCAAGTACTTGGCAGTCCACAAACTCAAACGCGTCCCTATCTTCGTACGCGTATAACACATTTATCATCCTATCGATGTTTCGCTATCTACGATACTAGCTTCTAGCTTAGACTTTTCTTTTATATACCTTATGGTGAATATATTATCCTTTATCAGTACCGTTCTACGTTAAACTCGGTGCTTATAGTTTCTTACAACGATTAATGATAAATAAAGCTTGCATCTTGAAAAAAATCAAAGGTTCACCGAATCCAACGCAGAATTTTGCTTCATTATACGCTAATATCTCGCGAATTTACATACACACGGACGTACGTATATATGCGTATTCCTTTCGTGTGAAATATACATGTGTTGGGAGCACTCGCTGAATTAATGCGTCTCTTTATTTTTTAACAGAGTACGTTCTTTACTTATGTAAAAAAAAGTTTTAAAACATTTTTTAAAAGAATTAATTTCTTAGAAAATTTGCAGAAAAATCTATTTGTGTTTATGAATAATTTAGTCAAACAAAATAAAAAAAAATCGTTAACGCTTTTGTTCAAACCAACAGAAGCTACTGAACAAGAAAAGCAATTTTCAAGGTGAGACATTAAATGTGATAAAGAGGCGCAAAAATGTAGCGATTACTTGATTTAAAGATGTGTTCGTAAATGGAACTCATGCAACATCTTTTACACATTCTTGCATACTATAGTCACAGCCACCTATCCACGTTTTGAGCTTTCGCACACACGATCACTCATAGTTTATACACGCTCGCTCGCACTTTAAATACCGTCGATACGAGTTATACATTATTAACAATTAAATATTGCTCGGATTAATGACGTGTATCGTACATAGAAATAGGTGCCGAAATGAGTCGTTCGTTCATTCCAGAATGGCATGACTGAGAATCGTATGATTTGGCTGCCATTTTAATTTTATTCTCATGTTTACCATTTTATCGTCTCGCATTTTATACCAACGCAAAGGTGTGCCTTGTTTATATTTACTCTCTCATTTTTTTTGGATTCACGCGGGCGTCATTTTGGGTCGCCATAAAGCCCGTATAAATCAATAAATAAATATAAGAACAACAATTTTCGAACACTTTTAGTCGTTAACAACATTAGAGGCTCTTGGAACGTAATGCAACAAATATTCAACGATACAACCATTGAAACAAATAGAAGGCACTCTCTCTTTCGCTCGATCCCTATCGCTCGTTCTGTCTTTCTTTTAATAAATTAATCTTCCTTTGTAACAACGCACAAATATAATACTCACTCTAGGCCTTAACAAGTCACTCACCTACCTCCTATGGTTTAGTCTATCGGACAAAGTCACGTCTTTCAGTTACGGTCACAACGCACACCGTATTTCGCAAATGTCCTCTCTCACTTCTCGACTCTTTGTTCTTTTAAATAGATATTATTATATAATATAAGCTACAATATGCGAGATATGAGATAACAAATGTCCTTTTTCTTTTCTTATATAGGTAAAAGAAATCCACGTTCATAACAATTAGGTAGATTATCAGTTAAACCTTTTAATATTATAATAATTTAATTATTGTTATTTGCTTGGAAGCTCACAGCCGACACATTTTTAATTCATTATCTTTTTTTTTTTTAATATTTTTATCTTATTCGTTTGGGCACAGGGCTTTCTGTTTTTCATTTTTTCTTTCTCTCTCTCTTCAATTGAGCGAAACTTTCGAAAGAAGTGAAAACCGAGTCTTCGTGAAAAAAAGAAAGCAATCGCTGTCTAATCAAACTATAAGTCAGTACTGATCAAAACGCTCGTTCGTTGGAAGAAGATAGGCATGAAACGATTGATTAAACGTTTATTTCGTATTAATTTCACTGCCTGAGCAAAACTAATTCCATTGATTAATTATTCTGATTCCTTCAATCGATTAATGATTTTGAATTCTTCCATCGACGAGCGCAGTGAGCGATCCTACTGTAAGTACTCGAATGAAAAAATACAGTCGGGAGTTGAAAAGAAAAGGGAGTTTTGGCAGTGCCTTGAGCAACTGTTACGAAACCAACTCTAAGCTGCCTCCCTATTATACCCTCGTTTGTTCTTTTTTTGTTTTTTTCTTTTTGAACACATGACAGATCGCTCATATATATTTGTACGATAATAACAACGTTATCTGTTTCTGTCTACCGTAAAACGGATCCGTCTAACTACTCTAGCCTTGCTCGCGAGATTCATATTTTGGCGAGCCTATCACGCGTAATGTCAAATATCGCCGTTATACTGACGTATTTCTTATTACATTATTTGAACTCACAAAGAAACTCGCTCAACCATCGGCCGAAGATTGTGTTCAGAAATATTGCTGAAATACTTAGAGGCTCCACTAAAAATAATGAAAGAGAAATGGAGATTTAAGTATTAAAGCAATGGAGGTACAAATCAATTTTGAAAAACTTAGTTCTTACTTTTGGAAAAATAAATAAGTAATTTCTTTTAAAGAAATAAAACTTCATGTACGTGGAGACAGAAAATAAGCTTTGAAAGAAAGCATTCTGTTGTTTCAAAAGACAGTCAAGAGAATTTTTAATTTAAGATAAGTTAAATTAACATGTATCACAAGACAATTAACACAAATATTATACTTCTTTTTCTTTTTTTAAATAAACAGTCTCATAGGACGCAAATGATAGGAATGATTCGTTTTTATATAGGCCGACTTAATCGAGCTTCTAGAAGATATGCATCTGACCGTGATGTTGAAAGTAAATTAGTTTTACTTCAAAATCAACTGGTACTTGGCATATTTTCGCAGTGTATAGTTAGCTGGAATGCCACCTATTAGCATCACCGTAAATTTTCAAAGGCCCTTGAATTAGTTCTTAACCGACTCATTCCCTTTAGATATCAATATTTTTAATAAGATCAAGAATTCCACTCAGCGCTACCAGATCCTTACGCAGTAGGTACCTTAACGTACTTTGAGATTACATTAGGAAACCTACTGCGCGAAGGCAATCTGACAGTGATTATAAGAATTAGAAGGAAGCTATCATCTCTAGGTCTTAAAAGATCTTCGGGCGAAGTTTAACTGAGCTTCTTTGTCAGTTTACTAGAATGTAGTATAATATCTGACTTTTCTCTCAAGTTGAATTTAGCTGATCCTGAAATGTATAGTTAGATATATGCAGTGTAATATATATTCGTAATATATATATATTTATATTTATATTATTTATGTATACCGTGCCTCGTACTTAGTATATATCTTATAATCTGTAAATGTCGATATATCTCGCCTTATACTGATATCTCGTCGTTTCGTATTACTCTATAAATATTCAACAATTCAGTGACTCATTCGATTTCGACCGGGAAGATCAGTAACAACAATATTAAGAGTCTTGGGAGATTTCGGTGTGCAGGACTGAGATCACAATAAGGAGTACGAAACGTCCCACATGCAACAAATGGAGAACGTTTAAATATTCAGAGCCTGCATCTGATGGCACGCGTCACTCAGTTGGTTTTGTTCGCTCGAGTGATTTCGGGGCGTGCTCGGTGGGGTGAGAGGCATTCTTCCTACCCCAGAGGGAGCGTCACCGGCGCCTCCGATACTATCATCAGAGACTTTGTTAGCAGTCTGAATAATGCCGTTGACTTTGTACTTGTTGGGCTGTCGGAGAACCGAGTTCTGGGAAGTTGCACTCGAGTACTTGTCAGATGGTCTTCGAAGCGACTGTGGAGCAGCGAAACGGCGTTGATTCGGCTGCTGTTGATGTGGCATTGGCGGCGGTTGTTGGAATCGGTTTTGAGCCGGAGTGTAAAACTGGACCTGAGGGATGGGTGGAGACAGAGTAGGAAGAGGACGAGTCATAGGAGAATAAGGTGCCGGAGGCGGGCTCGTAGGCTTGTCAGTATTCCCTGTTTCTGTACTGTTTCCGGTTTGCGAGTTCGCGCTGTTTTGCAAATTCGAGTTGCTTTGCAAATTCGTGTTGCTTTGCAAATTGACGCGGTTCGAACTGAAGTTACTATCATTACTCTGACCGTTTTTCAGACCCTCAAAATCAGTTGTCGAGTTGGCTCGATATGAAGCGTTTTTACGACCCGAAGTATATGTGGATTTCGTGTTTGCATTGTCTGCATGATGTTCGTTGTAGTTTCTACGGCCATTGGTGTATTCATAATTTTTGTTCAAACTCGCGGTGTTGTATGTTTGCCCCGCGGAATTGTGCCTGTTCTGCGGTGAGTTGTAGGCACCGGACTTTTGAGGCAAGTAACTTGAAGAGGAACCCGCGTTGGAACCGAAATTACGTTTATAGTGATGTCCCGAGAATCGTGAAGAGGGAATACCGAGTGACTGGTATTTGTGCATGGCATCAGCATTGTACTTGTAAATCTGAGGGTTACTAGAACCCTGAGATTTCGAAAAACTGTTCTGATGAATGCCGGCCATCAAGTAATTTGGATTTTGAGAGTAATTGTTTGGTGGGTTCATAACTATGCCCTTTGAATAGTCGCGGAAATTCTGCTTCTGGTTGTAGTCGAAGGTCTGTTGTGTCGAGGGAGGAGGAGTCGGAAGGAGACTAGTTGTTCCTGAAGTGGCGTGATAAGGTAGAGCATTTGATTGAGGAATGTAAACGGCTGGATGATGATAAACGTATGTCCTACAGTGCATCTGGGTTGAGTTACAGTCGTCTGTTTCGTTTAAGCAGTTCTGCGAACTTTGCAAGTTTGAGGGATGGAGAGCGAGAGGATGGTAATTAGTATAACGGCCGGACATGGGAAATTTGATGGGCATTAGGGATACCAAAGGTGTAGATGACCCTGAAGGCGGATTAGCCTGCGGTTCACTATGTTGCTGCTCCGAGTGGCTCGATGTTGAACGCGTGTCCTACGATTTAGTTTAGAATAAGATTGAGACATGAAGAATGAAGTCTGGAGAGAAATAAACTCAGTAACTCAGACTTTAATGATGGTTTCCGTCATCGTTACTGACTTTATTTTCAACGAATGTATGACTCTATGAAATTGTGTCCAGAAAGAGCAAATTTTGTGTGAAAAAGTGTCCTAAAAAAAATTTTCCTAACGTGCCAGCCTTCGTTGTCTCCCACTCTCGTAATACGAGTCTGAAGGAAGCAGTCAAATTTTAAAGAGTCCAGTATAATTGGTTACTGGTATTTGACTGCTAGCTTCAGACTGAAATGAACGGAAATGTATTTGATTTTTATAAATCTCACCTCTTGTTGGTTGCTTTGGCTTTCAGACGTCTGTTGCTGGCACGATGCGTCAGTAGTATATAGAAGCAGTTGTTGATCACCTAAGCCGATCTGTGCATGAGGTGGTGGAGGAGGATGTCCAGCAAATGAGTAATAAAGATGATCCATCTGAGGCGCCGGTGGGCCCGCAGGTACTGGGCCATGATGATGCGGTGCAGCAGGTGCATAGTAATGGGTTGGTGGTGGCGGAGGCAGAGCTGGAAGAGGTGGAGGACCTGCCGATGGGCTGGTCGCACCTGTGCCGTTACTGTTTGTTCCAGAACCATTGCCGCTAACACTCGTTGTGTTCTGAGAGTTGCTAGTTGCGAACATGTACTGAGCTCCAGCAGCATTTGCTCCTGTGTAATACGGCTCATACTACACAAACATAAACACATTTTGTATTAATTTCCTCGATAACATATTCGTTTTCTAATGCGTCCTATCGTTTGGAAACATCTTTCAAACTTTGCTATTTACAGTAGAAAAAACTAAAAGTTTTAAGCTTGGTCTTAAAAAAAGTTTGACTTTAAACAAAAGCATAAGATATCAAAATTATAATTTTTGCGATAACAAAGTAGCTGGATTTCAATCGGTATGACATTTTAGAAGCAGGGTGTCGTTCCAATGTTGAAAGTTAAAATTAGGAACGACTGGCTATTATAGTACTTCTTTGAAAATTTGTGTTTAATTTATTAATGAATTTATTAATTATTTTATTAAAAACTAAATTATTATTCGAAAATTCTAACGTCGCTATGCTAGGGTAAAGTAATGCATTTCTATAAAGATAAACCTTATTTGAGTATTATTACATTACTTACGTTGTGTTTAACGATTTTGCAAACTTTTGTAAATAGAAATTGCATGAATAATATTAATTATTCAGTAATGTTTTGGTCATATAAAAACAGAAAACTTATAAGGGACGAATATTAATTAAATAAGGCTTAATTTTTAATTAAAATATTTTATGTAGTGATACGTACTAAGCTCATTAAAAAAAAGCCTTTTATGTTTAATAGATGACCCTTAATGGAAAAAAATTAATATACTATTATTTGCCAACTCATAAACAATAACACGAAATTATAAAATTGATGAGTTGTAGAATACTAATTTAAATAACAAATAGATAATTATTTGCGTCTCTTTTTGTGTTTTAAGCATTTAATGAGCGATTAATTGATAAAAAAAAGAATTATGTTAAATTCGTGAGTCTTCGGAAGCGTACAGACTATCTAAAAAAAAAAGTAATAAAAATATATTGATTTATAACAACCCTTTTAATTTTCCTAAAGGATAATTTCATTAGATATTTTTTTAATTCGAATAGCACTATTAGATACAATGAAGATATGTACAACACTGAGTAAACTTTTGCCATTGAAACATATAAAATATAAAACTTAGTGTTTAGATTGCAAATGAACTCATTTTGCCTGTAACAGTAAGCGTGAAAAATGAAATAAAAAAAAAATTATGTCATCATGTGTAACATCGCGAAATATAATGCAATATATAAAATCTCATAGATTGCATCAAGAATCCATTTCAGCCAGCTTCAGCATTATAACCTTATTGACATTTTGGAAATCCTTAATCGATTTAACATGGAATTAAACAGGCAGTTCGAATTGGTAATCTAATCTTTCGTTTATACATATCATTCCTGTCTGATTTCATATCGATTTGGTCCTTGTTACTGAGAAAATTTTAAAATATAGGAAAAAAAATAATAAATAATGCAAAATCATGGCAAAAAATAAGGTAGGTGCTTTGAGCATGCGACAGCAACAGGACATGCGGTAAATATGAGCTGACACATAGAACATATGCTCAAATTGCAGTGCATGCTGCTAATCAAAATGTAGACGCCATAGACCATGTACCTTTAGACCTCAATACTGTATAGCGTCGAGAAGAACGTAAGTAGGCATTTGCTGAGGGTTGGGTAGAAACGCCGGTGGTATTGCTTCCCCCATAAGACCGTTTGTCTGTCAAACCGTAACCGATACTACATTTAACTGGGTAATTGAAAAATTACGACAGAGCTTTCCCCTACTTAATTTACGAGTATACAATATAAAGTAGGAGAAACCCAACGATACCACGTTTGTGATGCCTCAAGTACCATTTTGCGACAATTTAAAGGGACTTCGACGACTAAGGAAACTTACCGGCATCGGTGAATACTGATACTGTTGCGGCATGTATAAGGATGGCGCTGGACACGGATACATGACCGGAGCAAATGTCTGATGACTGGTAGTCGCTTGTGGCCCTGAGGAGCAGATTTTCCGTTCTCAATAGGTTACGATCGTCAAACTCGAAGATCTACACTTTTTATTCTACTATTCAAACTAGTTTTTAATTCAAGTTTAAATTTTTTATCAGTTAGAGCTGATAGCATTAAAAAAATATCCTATAGGTAAAAGTGATTAAGATTTCGAAAGATAAAAACTTCTTTTTGAAAAAATATTACTTCTATTTGAACACGTTTTTCGATCACAAGATTTTATTATTATTCATAATATTTCCCTTATTTTTTTATATACTATTTTGAACTTCTCGAATCCAATTTCCAAATCGTAGAATCTTTCGTTTTAATCTGTGGGAAACTATCGACTAGTTGGCCCAAAAAAATTCACCGAAGTTTAGGCTACAAATTTTTTCCAATACTCCACATACGGAAAATTTGTTAACGCGGTAAATCTATGAAAATTTCTAAACCTTATAAATAAATCCAAGGATTTCGGTCTGATTATTCTGAAACTGGCAAACTTGCACTTTCTTGCACTGCCGCAATTGCTGTAAAATTTCAGTGCACAGAAAAGTAATGTGCATTCGTGAATTACAAACAAGAATACAATTTCGGATAGTAACTATTAAGAGAGACTGCAAATTCCTGTGATAATGGTATAGCAGAGCTACTTATTTAGTAGTTAGTATATTAGATTCATTGGAATTTGCACTCAATCTGAATGGCTGGGATTATCGAAATTGTAACTGGTTACAAAATTCGAGAGCGGGAAAAATTAGACTAGAGAAGTGTTAAAGAAAAGGAGAATATTAGAAAAAAAAAGCAATGAAAACTTCAATGAACTCTTGTGATGGAAAACAATGGTTGCTTCTGAAATCGTGCCTTGTGATAAAAATGTACATACCAAAGACTCCTGTGGCTTGATAAAGCGCTGCTGGATCAGTTGGTGGAGGAGCGATCGCAGTTCCGGGTGCTGGAGCTCCTGCGTTGTAAAACGTCATTCCATTTTGGTAGGTGAGGCTCATACCTAAAAGAGTACTTTGCGTTAATAAAATTCCCATTTTTAGGGTTTCTTCCTACTTTTCAATTTAATCTATACCTTGTTTAGAGACTAAAATTGTACATACAAGGATCAAAAGTAATTAAGTTTTTGTTCAACAGTATGAATTTACAAAAACATCAATCACTGATATTCCATTCCATTAGCAATAAAGATATTTTAATCGATTAAAAAATCCACTGACCATTCGTATAATAGTAGGTACTGGTAGGCACAGCAGGAGGAGAACCTGATCCGCCATCGAACGATCGATTGAAAGGCTGTTTTTTAATGGCAGGAGCTATGTTTAGCTTTCTCTCTCGCAGTACGATGCATTCGGACTGTAAATAAAAATTTAAATTAAAATTTAAATCTAAGTATTTGTTTTAAATTTTTTGATCTTGAAATGAATTCTAAAAAATTCAAACCTCTTGTTGAAGTCTTTTCGCCTCTTCTTCAGTTTCAAATGTGACAAATCCGTATCCCTTCGACACTCCCGCACGGTCAGAGATTATTTTAGTCGCTTTTACATTGCCATAGGCGGAAAAAAGCTGAGCAAGTTCAGCTTCACTTGTACTTGCTGAGATACCACCAACGAAGATGCGGTTAGGCACTAGAGTACCGTATTTAGGCGCTGCCATTGCGAGACTCGCAGCTGATGCAGGGCTGGAGGCTGGACTGGACCCCTCCGTGCCCCCCGTAGACGCTGAACTCTGTAATTAAAACCAATTTATTGTTAACAAATATTTACTCTAGTTGTTATCTCCGTTATTTATTTTCTTAAGTTGTTTTAGCATTTTTGGTAAAATAGGAAAACTTACCAATCAAGAATAATGAACATTACAATAAAATTTATTTTGATTGGATATGGGTTTGAAATTACAGTGGAGAATGAAACAGAAATTTTTAGAAGTCTTAAGAATGAAGTATCAATTAAAGTCAGAATAAATTTCATTCCTGGGTCAAACCAGTTTTTTTAATTCATGCGAAGTGACAATAAATTCCTAAATAAAATAATTAATAATTATATAGATTTGCCACATCTAAGATTTTAATATTTTTCTAGTAAATCTGTTTCCAAATACAGGATTTGATATTTTTATTATTGCTCATTAAATCAGAAAAATGCTAAAAATATTTTTTTTATCACGTCACAAATTTCAATTTTAAACATAAATAATTTGCCAAGAAGGTATATATAAGCAGAGAAAAATATGATACGTAATTTAAACTAATTTCATCCTCAAGGTTATAATTTCAGCAAAAATCCACATCAAAAATTCTAAATATAGCAATATAGTAATATGGAATATTTAAACTTTTTTACGTATTTTTTTAAGAGCATTTCATATTTTTGACTGTAATTTAATTTTACAGCTTAAGACTTCAAGAAAATGTTAACACCAAGTTTATAAACTAAAAAATAACCTAAAAATTAGGACAGGCATCCGATAAAATTATCGAAATTATCGTACCTTCAATCCTTCACCATTATTTATCAGCAAAATCATCAAATAGTTTTAGCAATTTTAATTGAATTTGACAGTTTGACCTGCATTCACAGCGAGTTAAAATCAACTATCATCCGGAAATTCCACCACTACTTTCTATCCAAAAATCCAAACCACCTAAACAATATTCACCCTATGTCACAAAAGCTTTAATCTCTCCAAACCGACCTCGTCCACCTCTAATCCATTCAAAACAAAAAAAACGAAAAAAAAAACATAAATTGCATATAGGATGTGTTCTATATATTCGACCCTGGCGACATGCACGAAAACTTTTGACAACTGTGTGCAGCTTCTGAATTCTGATTGCGAATCATGGAATCATGAAAATAATCTGAATATGTTGACATATCCCGGAGTTGTTTTATCTCGCGACAGAGACTAGACATGAAATCAACAAGTCCTGATTTCTCCCCGAGGAGAGTCAATGATTCCGATTCGGAAAGCAGGATTCACGATCCCGATCTAGGTTAACAGAGAACGACGTCCCTCGTAGGCTCATTGTCATTGTCGTTTTATCGAAAAATCACTGGGTGAGAGGAATACGAATAAAAATCAATGATAGCTGCGAGAGAAAGCTAAAGTCAGGAGTGTGCAATGGACATGAAGAGTTTAAAGGGATTTGAGCAACGGTTTGGCAGTACTCACCATCTTCGAGTGAAACGAATGCGCAGAATTCGTTTTTTCGTCGTTGTCAGAACAGTAGAAGATCCTGTGGCCTCGCGTAAGGTCACCTGGATCCCCAGGGACTGGCAAGGACCGCTGCTACGACTCGAAAAGGACTTCCAGTCCCCGTCGAAGTTCCTGGTCTCCTTACCAAACCTGCAAACACCACACCACGGGAACACTTTTACAAGATGGCCGCCTGGCCAAGCTAGCCGCGCGAAAGTTCGCAAATTCTCGAGAATTTCAAATCTGGAAATATTCTCGAGAATGTTACCGAAATCGAGAATATGTGGAGAATTTTGAGGTTTTTAAATATTAATTAATAAATAGACAAATAAATTAATTAATTAGTGTAATACTGTAATTCATAAATAATTCATTTAAATCAAATTTCTAGGGATTACAAGCGAAGTCTAGTTAATTTTAATTTGTTTAAACAATTTTTTCTATAAACGAAATTCCTACTGACGAATGAATTATACTAAATTCTGCTGCAGGGAGAAAGCTCGAGATCTTATATATAACTGGGATTGAATATTCGTGAGTTATTATTATAAATAATTATAATATAAAGAGCGAGACTAGAAACGTCAAATTCGAGTTCAAACTTTGCCGCGGAAAAATTCAGTTGGCAAGACGACAATTTTAGGACTATCAGAAACAAAAATATAAATAAAAATTTTTTTTTAAATCACTGACAAATAAAAGCTTATTGACAGTTTCGACAAATTTGAGGTTTTTCTTGTAGAAGAAAAACAATTTTTGTAGAAGAGAGTTGTTCGCCTAGGAATTTATCGCTGGTTAGAATAATAGATCGAGGTTTTGAGGTCATTTGTGATTGATTTGAGCTCTGGGTGAAGACTGTAGGTAACTTTCGGATCGGATTATGGAAAGGAAGGAATCGTGAATTTTTGACAGCAATGGCGAAGTTGTATACGATCTTTTGGAAATCGGATCGTTTATTTATTTTCCGATATTTCAGGTGATTGAGGAACTTACCTGATTTAATTTGTAGCATGGAGGACGGCAATCAAGCGAGAGGAACATGTTGATATTTAACACAAATGAGTACTAAAGATTAACCGAATTAAGAACACTGAAATCCGAACTAGAAACGTGAACGGGAGAAATAAGAAAATGGTGCTCTTCCTCGCAGCATTTTTGATCGACGGAAATTAAAAACAACTGCCGCTCGTTTCCACTGACGAAGTCGTTTGGCAACTGTTTTGAGGTTTAATGATGTTTTGTTTATTTGTTTTGAAATTGGAGACTGAAGATTTTATGGATTTAATACTTTCTGGATAATGTATTTTTATTTGGGAAGAGGAAAGATTATTAGGAAATAAAATTAATTAATGAAAGGAATAATAATTTCGATTTTGATTTGACTAAAGTCGTACGCTCAATGGTTTTATTTTTATGTGTTTAAAATTTGATACGAGTATTGAAAATTTAAAAAAAATTATAACTGAGGAGATTTAATTTCGAATCGTTTAAAATTCAATAAATTAATTAAATTTTATAATGTAGACAAGTACGAAATAAAACTCTGAAAATATGCCACAACTAATATATTTATTTTCTTTTTAAAATTGCTGAAAAATGTATTTTTTGTTCATACGTTTTACTTAAAATACTGCACAGAAATTTTGTAGTGTAAATTACTATGTACAAATATATAATATCAACCTCATAAACCTCTAAAAATAAAAAGTAAAAGAGTTTGAATTTTAAGAAATCGAACAATTTCGTTGATAATTTTTTATAAAAGCTACTTAGAAAACGAAAAGACAAATTAGGATAAACTCCCACTTTTTGTCACGTGAATTTGTTGTTTTTAGCTAAAAACTAAAAATAAATATCTGGAATGTAGGTTTTCGGCAAGAATTCGATTATTTATGCAATTTTAGAAAAATTAATATTGAATGGTAGCAAACAAAAAAAATATATGTATTTCCCTTATTATTTCTTATTTATATAACTAATATCGTTGAAAATTAAAAATATAGTCTTACTTGGGTAACTAAGTATAAAAATACTTTCTTGTCATATCAAAAAAAAATTAGATAACTAAAAATAATATTATAGCGTAGATAGTACATAATACAGATTTGTGCAAATAATTGCAATCTCATTGATTCAATTTATCACGGAAGCATTGATATGAAATAAAGCTAAAATTATGAGCAAAATAAATTTCAGTAAAGAGATATTTTCACCAGAAAAAATAGATGTTAATACTTAAAATATTGAGTGTAAATATAATAAAGGTTTACAGTTAACAATACATGGAAACTAAAGTAAGAATGCAATCGAATTGATATTATTTAATTTTGAATAATTAAAAGCAATTAAAAATTCCTGTACAAGAAATGTTACATCTTCTATCACTGTAACTTTTTTTTTTAATTAACAGAAGAGCCACTTTATGGTAATACACATTTTTATAATAAAAATGAGCAAAAATTAATGTACCTATCCTGAATTGCATTGTATTGTCCTATTTTCCATATTACACGAATATTTTAATAAGTTTACCACTATTTATCTTATAATAATTAATATCTTTAATGAGTATTGAAAATAGAAAAGTGGGAAATTCTATGAATCACAAAAAAATATCCAGTTAGTAAATTCTTTTCTATACAAATTTATCCCACTAATTACTCACAATTATCCAAAATCGAACCATTTTAATATGGTATAATTTTCCTAAACACGAGGAAAATATTATTTGCATAGAATCTCCCACATATTGAGAATATTGAAATTCTCTCGACAGATCTAAGTCGATCTGTCACATACTGGACGGTCTTGTATATTTATTATTTATTGCCAAAGATAAAAGAGCAACATTTTTATTTCACCAGCTCGTTTACTTTCGCGGTTTATATTTTAGTTTAAAAAATTCAATTTAATAAATAATTCTTGTTAAAAAGTAGCAACGTTTATTAAATTTAAATCAGCTTAAAACCTAAGCGTTTTGATAAAAGGAAGTTAAATATTGTCAGTCTGTCGAGTTTTCCTTCTGGATTTCGTTTACGTCGTTGCATTTCTCTTTAAAAATTATGAAAACGTTTTAGCAAAATGCTGTATAGTTAATTGTAATTGATTAATATTAATAAGACAAAATCCTGAAATTGATCTCTACCGAATTTATCAGCGACACGATTTTAAATGAGTATTAAGTACAGTTCTCGTAACAAAGCCTTTACCACATCGAGGACAAAGATAAGGTCTTTCCCCACTATGGTACCTTTTATGAACAACAAGAGTTGACCTCTGCGTAAAAGCTTTGCCGCATTGATCACAGGAATATTTTCTTTCTCCCGTATGGGTCACACTATGGGTTCTTAATAAAGTTTCGCAAGCAAAGCATTTTCCACAAACTTCGCAAGTATATGGCTTCTCCCCAGTATGCGACCTCGTGTGTATCTCTAAACCTTTAGCAGTTTTTAGTTCTTTTCCACAAAGAGCGCAAAGATATCTCCGCCTCTCACAGGCAACAGGGTCTGAATGACCCTTTATTGTATGTTGCTTTAACATAGATCGATATTTATAAATTTTGCCACAAATATCACATTTGTGTTGTGGTGGTTGGTCCTCGGTTTGTTTTGCTATTCCTAAATTCACATTATAATGATAAAGATGATTATGTTCCCTGAGACTATAGAGATCATCAAAAGTACTCCCACATGCGTTGCACTGATGGAACTGCATAAATTCGTGCATGGTCGTATGTGTCATCAATAATTCTTCAGTGAGGAAGACTTCACTGCAGATTTCACAGATGTACTTCACCTCCTTGTGTAATCTTTTTCTGTGTCTGTCTACATCTGCTTTTGAGACTCCCATGAAGTCACATTGATTGCAAGGCACTATTTTAGGTGTATGGGATTTTTTAATGTGGGCGTTCAACATGAATTGCTGAGGATACGTTTTCCCACAGCTATCACACTTGAAGGGCCTGAGAATTCCGTGAACTATACGTAGGTGTGCCACTAATCTGGTGACGAAGTGGAACTTCTCCTCACAAAATTCACAGGACTTTTCACCACTGTTCTCGAATCTGAAACACAATTGTGAAGATTTATTCAATTTATTTGTATTCATTATTTAGAAACTATATAGGATTCGTTTCCGATTGATTTTATTCTGATAACTGTTTACAGTTGAGAAACTCTGTGAAAAGATAATTTGTTACAAAAGAATTCATCGAAACTAAATGTCATTCTAGAAAAGGGGCAAAAATATATATTAAAAAATTAATATTGTAAATCATTGTAAAACTTACTTATGGTCTGAATTTTCGAGTGTCTCCTCTAACTTGACCTTGTATTCGCCAACACCTTGAAGTTCAACATGGTTCATCCAGTTTCTGTAACAAAAGATTTGAAATTGGCAAAAATATAATTAGAAAGCATAAAATGATAAATATCTCTAACACTGCATATGCAGTGTAAAAAGAAAACAAAAACCATATCAAATTTCAATCTAAATTGTGAGTTTTAGCTCTATTTTAAATTAAACTTTTATATTTTTTTAATTTAATATAAAATCCAGAAACTAGAAAATAAAATAAGCGGAAGCTCAATTTTATAAAAATTCATAATACTACATGTACATGGAAGATTTCTACAACTTCAGAATTAAATATACCTTATTCTGCAAGAACTAAATAATAATCTTAAATGATATAATACTTTTTATGAATGTAAAAATAAAAAAGGAGGAAATTAAAAGTAAAAAAATACACTATTTTGTATGTAAATCGCACAATTTAATATCATCTTAAATTAATTCTTTCTAAATAATCATGATCGACGATTTGATTTCTAATTTAGACTGAACTCATAGAAAAATCTTAATTTATATTTTTCACTTATTCCACTAACATCTTTACTCTTTGACTCTTTTTTCTTATTAACCACTGGTGGTCCCGCGATAAAATTTACAGGACTTGTAAAGCACATTTGTAACTTTTCTTCCTCTAAGTTTCATCGCGGAACCACCAACGGTTAATAAGAAAAAAAAACTTAAGGTTAAATTGTAGTTAATGACTTTATTGTAAAGGACGTTACGTTTTATTTTTTTTCTCATTAAATACTGGTGGTCCCGCGATGAAATTTACGTGACTTGTAAAGCTCATTTGTGACTTCTTTTCCTCTAAGTTTCAACGCGGGACCACCAGTGGTTAACGAGAAAAAAAATAGAACGTAAGATTAATTTAACTAATGTCATATTCTTAAATTTGTTTAAAAAAGCTTAGTATTAACATGAGTTTGTTTGTGTCTTTTCAGCAGCGAACTGGAGACGAAATCCTTTCCACAGTCCGAACAACGATAAGGCCTTTCTCCAGTATGATACCTCAGATGAAGAACAAGTGTTGATTTTTGAGAAAAAGCTTTACCACACTGCGAGCAAATAAATGGCTTTTCTCCTGTGTGTATTCGCTGATGAACCTTCAAATTATCCCACTTAGCAAAACCCTTTCCACAAATATTACAGATGATCGATTTCTCTCCAGTATGTGTCTTCAGATGATGAGTAAGTGCACTTCTTGAAGATAACTGCAGACCACACAAATCGCATACCTTTGAATTCTCCGGAAAACTCTTATGTAATTTCGAATGTTGTTGAAGTAATTTTTTATTGAAAAATCTTTCCTTACAAAATTGACATTTATATTTATAGCTTCTCGTCCTTGTTCTTGTCGTTTCAGGATGATGAATTCGGATATGAGACACCAGATTTTTCTTATATGGGTAAGACTTGTCACAACATTTACATTGATATGGTTTCAGACCAGCATGCACATTTCCATGTTCTATGAGTTCTTTTTTCTGATGAAATCCTTTTCTGCATATCTCGCAAAAGAAAAAATAGTCTTTCGAGTGCCTTCGTTGATGATATTCAAGATTCGTTTTCTGGTAACAGGCATAATCGCAAATATCACAAGTGTATCTTTTTACACCTGTGTGGAGCAATTTGTGTCGAGCAATATTCATTGGACTTCGAAAAGCTTTGCCACACTCGTCGCATTTGAAACCTTGATGGATTCCGTGGGAATTTTTTAAGTGTTCCACTAATTTCCACACGTGGCGAAATGTCAAATTACATTTTCTGCAGTCATGTAAAGCTCGACGACTGCCTATTTTCTGGCTGCTGCAAAACCTAAAACAAAGGATGCAATAAATTGTAGAATGAGATATACATTTGAGAAGCAAATGTGAGAAATTAGTAACCACTGCGATATGTATACTAAAATACTAAAATCAGTGACTTTTCTTGAGGATTTTTTAAAAATTTAGTTGAAATATTAATCAGCTGTTAATAAATAAATGAATAAATAATTTATGAAACGCATCGTCTCAATGAAATGAGATCAAGAAATTATAACTTACAATAAATTTCAATTATAAAAAGTTTTTATCTATTAATGAAAAAAATAAGTTTTTCATAATCCTACTGTACTTACCAGGATAATGTGACTACTCCACAATTATTAATATCCAAGAATCAGTTGCTTTCTATTGAAACTTAAAAAAATATTCCAACTAAATTTAAAATAATTGCAAATTCATGTTAAGAAATATTTAATCTGCTAATTTAGAACTATCAACTTAGTAGTTTAATTGAAAAGTAATAAGAATCTTTTAACTATCACAACAAAATTTGTTCCTTATAAAATTGAACAATAATTTTCATGGAATTAGATTTATTTTCGAATACAATGCATCAACAATAAACATTCATTATTATGAACGTGAAAAAAAAATACATGAACAGAACAAGAAATAATAGGAATATTTTTACTTAGAACGAAAGTGCTTTACAATATAATCTGCCTTATTTCATTAATAATAATTATATATAATATTATAATTATGTAATATTAATAATATGTAATATTTTCAGGGAATATTATATTAGGTTTCAAAAATTATATGTCTATAACACTGTGCGTTAATTACAAGCAATATTATTAAATTTCAAAGAAAAATAATCGACTAGTGGTTTAGAACTACAGGTCATTTACAATTATACAATTGCTGGTCAATTAAAATATTCAGCTGAAAGACCTCCCAGTCTCAACCTTTTTTCTCAAAAGTTAATTTTTAACCTGTTTTATTACTTTATGCAAATATTTTCTAAACAGTAGATAGAACAGTACCGATGAATTTAAAATAGTTGTATACAGATTTCTCAAATTGCTTAAACAAATTAACTCCTATTACTTTAATCAAGGCTTACTTAAAATGTGTTTAGTTTCATTTGAATAAAACAGAAAACAAAAGCAGAATATTCAGGCCTTTTGAAGAACCTTTTAATTTCACAATATTAAAAATCTTGTTACTTTAAACGAAAAATTAAATAAGAATAATAAGAGAAACCAAAACTGATCAAATTGAATAAGAATCGTAGGTGTCCTTCAATAAGAGTATAAACAGATTCACTGTAGACTTTTTAAAAATTTTTTCTAGAAATTTAGCTTAGATTAGTTCAATTCACTTTGGTACATCTTGCATTGAAATTCGATAATTAACTAAAATTATTAAATTAATTCATTATTCAATTTGATCAGTGCAGGTTCATGGACCTAAATATAAGCAAGAATCCCTTAAGGCAGACAGGAGTCGAGGGTCCATTCTTCATCTGAATCACTATTCCTTCTCTTTTTTTTCTTCTTTTCCTTTTGTTCCTTCTTATTTTTACCCTTCGCTTTTCCCTTCGTCCCTTTTTTCTCATTATCTTTCTTTTCCTCCGTTCCTTTTTCCTCAACTTCATTTTCCTTCGTTCCTTCCTCCTCATTATCTTCCTTTTTCTTCGTTCCTTTCTCCTCATCATTTTCCTGTTCCTTCGACCCTTCTTCCTCATCATTATCTTCCTTCTCCTTCGTTCCTTCCTCCTCATCATTTTCCTTTTCCTTCAACCCTTCTTCCTCATCATTATCATCCTTCTCCTTTTCTTCCTCAGCCCCTTTCTCCACCGATCTGCCTTCATTTTCACTTCCTCCAATATTTTGAGTCGCTTGACCCCCGTCGTATTTCTTTCCCTGGTTCTGGAAAGCATCTTCTGGAAGATCTTTCAAAATTTCATCAATGAAAAGACTCGGCATGGGTGGAAGATCACCTGGATGTGATTTTCTATGGGCAGTGAGTCCGGGCTTCTGGGTGAAGGATCTTCCACAAATATCACAGACGTAAGGTCTCCTTCCTGTATGCGTTAAAAGATGCTGCCTCAAAGTGGTTCTTTTAGCAAAAGCTTTACTGCAAATTGAGCATTGGTAAGGTTTCTCGCCAGTGTGTTGCCTCATGTGAACCTGAAGGTCAAACTTAATATTGAATGTCTTTCCACAGAGCTCGCAAACTATTTTTTCCTTATTACTGTGCCACCTTACATGCCGGGCTAATGTGGACTTGGAAAAGAGGACCTTGTCACATTGTTTGCAAGGATATTTAATCATCTCGTGGATACTTTCGATGTGACGCTGCAGTGTGTAGAAATTTTTATATCCTTTACCACACCATTCACAAAGAAGATTCGATTCTGAAGAAGTTTCGTGTACTTGTTTGACATGGTTACTCAAGGTTTCAGCATTTGAGAATACCTTGTCGCATTCTTCACACGGGCTCTTGTACTCCTTACAATGATCTCTCGATTGATGAAGTTTTAGATCCCACATGCTGGTACCAAAGAAGTTACAATTCACGCACTTGTATCCTTTTATTTTATGCGCCTCCTTCAAGTGCTGTTTCAAATTTTTGTCTGAGGGGAAGTATTCTTTACAAGTCTCGCATTGAAGTTTGATCTTTTGCAAATGCTCGACGAGAGTCTCGAGCGAGAAAAATTCCACTTGGCAATGGGCACATTTGTAATCGTCCAGATCATGTTCAGAGCTTGAAGAGTCATCGGAGCTTATTATTTCTGGATTATTTGAAACTTCCTTCTTTAGCGGAATTGTTTGCATTTTCAACATTTTTAGCTTTTCCGAAATTGTGGGTTCTTTTGGAATTTGCTGCTGATGCGTTGAAGTTGATGGCATTGAATTTGGTTGCATTACAATTGTCTTCGTTAAAGGTGGTAGCGTTAAAGTTGGTTCAGTTAAAGTTGGTTTCGTTAAAGTTGGTTCAATTAAAGTTGGTTTCGTTAAAGTTGGCTTCGTTAAAGTTGGTTCAGTTAAAGTTGGTTTCGTTAAAGTTGGTTTTGTTAAAGTTGGTTTCGTTAAAGTTGGTCGCGTTGAAGTTGTTTCGACTGAAGTTGTTGCGATTGAAGTTGGTTCCATTTTTACAGCTTGTATTTTTAACGGAACTGGTTGCTTCATTGGTTGTGTCCTTAAAACTTGAAAATTTGGCTTAAAGCTTAAAACTTGCTTTGATGTTTGCATTATTAAAGTTGCTGGTTTCGTTGAAGGTGACTTCCTTATCACAAAAAATTTCTTTGCTAACTGATTTTGAAATTCAGGATTTACGGGAGTTAAATATTGGACCCCAGTGGAACTTTTAGTCAAGATAAACTTTTCAGCTGTGTTGTTAGAAAAGTTTGCTTTTACGAGACGAACTAAATTTTTTTTTACGTGGGGATTTGGCACCATAATTGGATTTTTTGATATGGCTGGATCTTCTAATTCTGCTTGTGATTTTACACGTAAAAGATTTTTTGGCGTAGAGTCATTCTCCGTGAGATTATTTTCAGTCTTTACAAAAGTAAAACCACTTTCCGAAGAATTGTTTTGAGTCGTGTTCCTTGGCTCTTTTCTCCCTTTTCCACCGTGCTTTTTGTGGTTCAGCCTTTTTCGATAGCCCCGTCTTCTCCTTTTTCGAAGTGGAAGAGCTGGTTTCTTCTTAACTTCTTCGCTGTTCAGAGTAGAGGGAGAATCCAGGGGATCTTGTAGCATTGCCCTAAAACAGAAAGAGTGTCAGGATTAATCGAATTTGCTTATTATTCAGAAAATCGCTCATGTTCAATACTTACTTGAATTCTAATATGAATTCGTTGTGTTTTAAAAAAAGTTTATACTCTCATGACTAATTTAGGGGAAATAAGGGGCGAATAATTTTTTAAGTGTATCGAGTAAGTAATCGCAATAAAAAGAAGTTTCAGAGTTTATTAGAATTTAGGAAATAATACAATCATTGGTTAAAAACGTAATATTTTCTTTATTCGAAATACTTGATAAATATAAAAAGTTCCCATTTTCATATAAAAAAAAAACTAATATTTTTGGTGTTAAGTTCGATTTTTTAGTATATCATTTACAAACATCGCATTAAAATTGAAATTGAAATTAAATATGTTTAAATGGAAGTAAAATCCCCAGACGATGATATTAAACTTTGTGAAGAAGAAATTCTTTCGTTTTTATCATCTTCCTTTCATCAGAAATGTCCAAATGTCCCTTGGTATTAAAAAAAAAATAAAAAATCATTGATGATGAATCTAAAAAAAAAGAGATTTAATATAATTAGTAAAATAAAATAAGAGAGAAGAGAGAAAGTAACAGTATTATTTACTTACTTTTTTCGTCTTGTCTAAATATTCTATAATAATAATAATTTACTTTTTGAAACGAAAATATCACATAAAAAACTCATGTTTATTTTCTTTTTCGATAATACAAATATTACAGAAAAAATGTCTAATATCCATAAAAATAAAAATAATTTTCATTTTAGTATAATTTTTAACCCTTAAGATCTATTTAGTTGCCTACGCAAAACTTGTTCACAACGTATAAAGCAATTCTTTTACAAATATCCTCTATGAGGAAACAAAAATAATTTTTTTACAAATAATAATAATAGGATAAAATAGATATTTTAACCCTCAGATTATTTAAAGAAAATTCTTATTCTTTCTTAATTTCTTCCTTAATTTGTCTTGTTTCTCTTCTCATTGAACTTAGATCTTCATCAGGAATCTTCCTCTTATTATCCTTTTTCTTTTTAGGCCTTCCCTCTCTTCGATGTTTAAACTCCAACATCTGAGTAAATTTATTCACAATATGCTTTATAGATATAGGTGGCATGGGAGGAAGTGGTCCAGGATGGGACTTCCTATGAAAGCTGAGATTAGATTTCTGAGTATAGGTTTCTTCACAGATATCACAAGCATAAGGACGCATTCCTGTATGCAACAGTAAATGTTGATGCATTCCTTGTTTAGTCGTAAAAGGTCTATTACAAGCGGGACAAGGATAAGGTCTCAAATCGTGATAGATTCTCATATGAACCTTTGCTTTCGAATTGTCTGGAAAAGCTTTCTTACAGAAAAGACAATTATACTTTTTTCTGTGCTTTTGACGTGTGTGGATATCGAGATTCTTTTTTTTGTCGAAGACTTTGTCACACTTTTTGCACTCATAGACAGATTTCATGTGCTTGGCACATGTGTGGATATCAAGCTTCTCTTTTTTGTCGAAGGTTTTGCCGCACTTTTTGCACTCAAGGGCAGGTTTCGTGTGCCGATTTCTTATATGACGAGTCAAATAAAAATTGCTGCATTTAGCTCCACAAATGTAACATTCTACAGTTCTGATGTGGGTGTGACAACGTTTCATATGTTCCCGCATACCTCTTTTATATTTAAAAACCTTTTCACACAGATCACATGGAAAAATTGTCTGCTTTTCATCAACCAAAACACATTCAAGAGGAAGAGGTGGATGTGGACCATCAGCGATCGAAGTGCTCTCATTGTGCAAATTATCATTTAAACTGTAGAACGCAGCTTGATTTCTTTCGTACATATCCAAATTGTTTTCTTCAGTCTTCAAGGAAATGTTTTCTTGATCTGTCGTAGGGTTGACCAAACTTGCCTCTTCCATTAATTTATCTTCGTCTTCGTTCTCCCTATCGAGTCGTTCTTCCTTACATTCGATACTAAAGTCGATGTTTTCATCAGAGATTTTTCCCATTGTCCCAGGATTGCAGGCAATCGTGAAACTAAAACAAAATAGAACTGTGTTAGTAAAAATAATTTTTTGTACAAACCTGATCGAGTTTCAAAATGCGTAAACAAATTTTCTTATATGAAGATTTTTATATTTAAACACTTAAGGCCACGTATTATTTATCCGATTCCTACCTTACCGGATTTCAATTTTTCAGGCACCTCACTTGAAAACAAATAGAAAAAATGCATTTTAGCCAGTAGATAAACGTTCCTTATTGTTTTCTTTACGTTTATCTGCTACGAACAATTAATTTTAATTGTTAATTTTTTAATGTGATGCCTGAAAACCTGAAATATTCTTACAAGCGCCAAGTCATATGACTTATACATGGCCTTAACGATATTTTCACAAAGTTGTACGTATTGTTCACATGCAGTAGAATATTTGAATATTTCAAGCAATAAATACGACAATATAATGAAAGGAATCATTTATTTGGTTCTGCTATGACAATATACATTTATTTGTCACCCACTTGACTTACGCCGATGAAAACTTGATTTTTATTGATTGAAGACTTAATATAAAAAGATAAATGAATTTAGATCTAAATTAAGTATTGAAAATAACAATTAATACGGAAATTTGTTTATAAATTAAAAGAATAAATAACCCGTTAGGTTTCATTTAGAGACATGATAAGTATTATTTTCATGTCTAAAAAATTTTGCAAATTAGTTTCAATGGCACTAAAGGCAGGATTTCTCTTTCATAGATTGACACATACTTAAATCTTAATTTCTTCACTGGTTTTCCCACAGTTTTTCTAACTTTCTGTTTCCATTTTATTTTCAAGGACAATTTCAAACTTATCATTATTTTGCGTAACAATATATCTTGGTGTTTCCGATGAGACATTAATAGTTGGAGCCAAACTAGCATCGACATATTCTTGTGACTTTTCCAGGTGCTGATGTAAATTAGACTGTGCATCATAGGCAACGCCACAAACGAGGCATACTCGACTTTTCAAAAAACCGCTATATTTTGAACGAGCACTTTCTATTGAGGGACATTTCAATAGAACAAGAGGAGCTGCAGACACCACTGAACGACTAGTAATAATTGGTACAATTGGACGCAATGGAGGCGTAGGAGGATACTCAAGACCATCTATTTTAGGTGCAATTGATACGAAATTATTGACTTGGTTCTGAGACTTGATTCTTTTTTCTGATGAAGGTTTCTTGGTATGTTTCTCGGTTCTATGCAATCGAAGTTTTAATTGCGAGCTGAAGTAATACTTGCAAATTTCACAATGATGATAAGTTTTCATGTGATTATTTTCCATATGATCCCACATGCCATTACTGGTGTTTTTAAATCCACAAATTTTACAAGTTAAGGGATTTTTACTTTCACCAGTGATGCTTACGTGTCGAGCCCTCATGTGGAACCACATCATACGAGGATTCCCATATTCCTTGGCTTTAAAATCACATTCACCACAAATGTATGGTAATTTTCTGTGAACTCGTTTTATGTGCTCCCTCAAAAGATCGTAAGTTTTGTACCATTTGTCACAATCTTTACAAATATAGTCTTGCTGAAGATCATGGGATTGTTTGATGTGACTTTCTATAATCTCTTTGTTAGAATTCGTGAACTCACAGTGCTCACATAAATATAATGGTCGAGGAGGCCCTTTGACTTGATTTGGAATCGGTTCACTTGGGTTTTCTGATTTAATCGTTGAGACATTACTTGGAACTTCGTTAGCTGCATTGCGATTAGGCCGAGGAATAAATAAAGGGTCTCCTGGTGTTTGGCTGAAACAAATAGAACAAAACCGGTTAGTAAGAATTTGGTGACTTACTTTAATGAAAAAAAGAGCAATTCGTTAAAAATTTGTACTTTGGAATATCCTTAATAAGTATTCAATCCATGCATAAAAAGAAACATAGCAAGTTTTTTCTTGGATAAACACAAAATACCTATTATCTTATTTTAACGTTGAGATTGAAACATTTCAAATTTAAAAAAATTTATTGCAAATACAAAGTACAAGAATTTACCTATATAAAAATAGTGAAAGAAGGTGCTTCTGTAATTTTTTCGTATTAAGCATTTATGAAGATGCAAAAATTAATAGGTTTTGGCACCTTTGTCGCTTTATCACAATATTCGTTTTTAAAAAGAAGCAGAAAAAGATCCCACAAATTTTTTATACGAATGAGAAACGTCAAGATTAATAGAATAATTAAAAATCTTATATGTGTGAACGAAAGCCTGCGTAGCTTTTATTCGCCCTGAATGTTTTCTTTTGTCGCTAACTCTTTCATGAAGTCTGTACAAATTTTTTTAACAGACACTATAGGCAGTGGAGGCAAAGGTCCCGGATGTCTCTTCATGTGAGAAAAGAGACCCAATTTTTGAACAAAGGAATTTCCGCAAATACTACAAACGTATGGTCTCTTTCCAGTATGAATGAGTAGGTGTTGTTCTTGGGCTGCTCGTCTTCTGAAGCTCTTTCCACACACGGGACAAGAAAAGGGTTTCACTCCAGTATGAACTCCCATATGCAAATTCAAATCACGAACTCTAAATCTTTTTCCACAGATGTGACAGAGAACCTTTTCCTTGGTCTCGTGCCAAGTTAAATGTTGCTCGAGATTCTCCTTCGTAGTCATACCTCGTCTGCAAATATTACAAACGAATTCTGACTTTTGATGTCTATATTTCATATGAGCTTTGAAAGCATGAAGATTTTTGCTGAAGAGTCCACAAATTTCACAGATTACAGGTGTTTCGCCTCCATGTTTCTGTTTCACGTGTTGGTTCAAGACTTTCCTAATCTTGAATTGTTTCCCACAGATTTCGCAGGCAAAGTTGAAATTACTGGTGTGTAATTGAATGTGATGAATCCTCAATGCACCCTTGTTGTTAGTTTTATACTGGCAAACATTGCATTCGAAAATTTTCTGTCGATGAGCTTTTTCAATGTGAGAAGTCAAAAAACGTTCGTGCCTGAAACTTTTAGGACACTCAGAACACTGATGTCTGTGTTGCATTAAATGTGCGATCAATTTAGACCTTATTGAAAATTTCTTGTGGCAGTGGTCGCATTCAAGAAGGAGAGATGAAGTTTCGCTTGAATTTTCAATTAGTTCTTTCTGACTTGGGATTTTTTTTTCTAAGCCGAGTCCAATCTTTTTGTATGAAGTAGTTCTGTATAACCAAATATTATTTCGGACTTTGGCCAATGGATCCTTAAGAGGAAACCTAAAACAGAAAAGACCTGATTGAAGTGAATTTTGAAATTACTTGTTTTAATATATAATATAATCGCCCTGAAACTTCAATTCAGCATTTACAAAATTCTCATCCATTATTTGACTCTGAAAATAAAAATGCTGCAATCTTCTTCAAAGATTCTAAATAATTACGTTATTAATTTTATATCTATTTTATAAAGAGAATTAGCAAAACAAGAGGATTTTTAATACATACCTTGACGTTTTTTTTTGTATTCCAATTCTATCTTCTAGCGCAAAAATATGTGTAAGTTAGAAGAAAGTTTTTTTTTTGCTCTAAGATGGCACGAAATATCAAATTGTTCAGATGTGAAAAATGTAAATGCTGTAATATTTATCGTCACATAGAAATGAGTTTACCTATAAAATTATTCCTTCACTAAACAAATATTAGGTAAAACAATTTAGGAATAAAAAAGCAGACACAATTTCTAGATGTTTATTTAAGTTTTAAACTCTTCGACAACTTATTTCTCCCTAAAATTATATGTATTTACACCTCTAAAACCATAAATTTCTGTCGTATATTATTTTCCTGACCAGAAACAAAAAAAAATAAAAAAACCAGTGATTTTATAAGCGTTCTAATTATTTTTTGAGGAAATTACTTTAAAAGCGAAAACAGAATTTAGAAAAAGAATCTTGAGTAAAGAAATAAAAAATTTCAATATTCTATGTAAAAAGAATGTTAAAAAAATGTCAGTCTGTTCCTAAGTTATTATAACACTGGACTCGATATTAAAATAAAACTTCTTTTTCTGTATAAAATCCACTACTAAACAGCTGTACTTTCTGAACTGGTCGTCGGCCTCATACTTAAAAATTTATTAATAAATTCCTCGACTACTTTCCGAACAGAAACAATAGGTAATGGTGGAAGAGGACCTGTATGTTTCTTTCTGTGAAAAATAAGTCCTGACTTTTGGGTAAAATCTTTTCCACAAATGGTACACGAGTACATTTTTCTATTCATGTGGGTCAGTACATGTTGCTCATATGCAGTATGTCTGGAAAAAGTATTATTACAAACAACACATTCGTATGGTCTCTCTCCAGTATGAGTGTTCATGTGTTTAATCAAAGTTTGCTTTTGTTTAAACTGTTTTCCACAAGTCGTACACTTATGTAGTGCCCTCGTTTGATGCCAGATTATATGCTGATCAAGATTCTCTTGCGTAGTCATAGAACGATGGCAAAGTTTACATTGGTACGGGGGTTTATGATGAACAAATTTCAAGTGGCTCTTCAGAGCGTGAAGACTGGTACTTTGGTGACCACATATTTCACAAGTACAGGCAATTCCACTGTGAACCCGTTTCATATGAGTATTGAGATCATTTTTAAGCTTGAATTGTTTCGAACAGAGTTCACAGTAATAATAATTTCCTTCCATGTGTTTTCTAATAAAATGGAATTGCAACGTAGCCACAGATTTGCTTACGTAGTTGCACATCGAACATGGAAAGGTCTCTGGTCCATGCTTTAAAGTATAATGATGTTTTAATTGATGCATGTACTGAAAGTGATGACTGCAGATTTCACATGAGAGTTTATTTTGCGTGATGTGTAGAGCGAGATCTCGTTTTGAATTGAAACTCACATTGCAAAAATCGCAGATGTATTTCTCAAGATCATGAATGATTTTGTTTATTTCATTATCATTGTTGGATGGATTGTTGATATTTTTTGCATCGTTGTTATTAGTCTCTAGAGGCTTATTGATCCTTCGTTTCACAGGCAGCAGGATGGATCCAGGTTCGATCTTAATGTAGAGTATTTCACTCTTTCTATAACAAAAAGAAGAGATTTGGTCAGTAAATTTTGAACTAGGCAAGGATTTTCTATGTAATAGATCACTTACTTTGATTAAAGGGGTTTGACTGATAACATGTTAGTTAACAAAACTTTTATCTTTTTCAATAACATTTTGAATCTTGCTCTTATTCAAGACGGTAACAAAAATAGGACTGTTTTTAAAGGTGTTTAACGCCATAATCTGTTTTTATTTTAAAAATATAAACAATACATCTGCTAAATTTTTTCTAATTCATATCACAGTTGGTTACTCCATTAATTATAAAATCATACAAAAATTGGCTGTGGTAATTATTTTTAATTTTTCTTCTTTCTCTCTTCAATCTCAACTTATAATTTCAACGAGATATCAAATTACGTTATCTCAGTTTTTTTTAGAGATTCTTTCTGTAAAAAATCCTCGATGACATGATTGATCGTCGTTGTTGGCAAAGAAGCTAAAAGTCCAAGATGGGGTTTTTCAATAAGTGACGCTCTGTTTCTGCGATTTTTGAAGCCATACTTGTGTCTCATTAGATGTTTTTTGAACTCATTTTTCCTTTTGAAAGTTTTGTCACACACATCACAAGTGAAGGGTTTATCGGCATCGAATATTTCGTTGCAAGTTTCTTTTTGCAAATGTCGAAAGTGTAGGATCTATCGCGAACGTGAATCTGAATGTGGCGGTTAAGCCTACCTTTGGTAGGAAATTTCTTTTGACAAAGGTTTTACTGTGTTTGTAATTTTATTTGCATATTGTCCAAAACCATTTATGAGAACTTAATTTGCGTTTGTCCATTTCTTCCTTCGGTGTCTTTTTCTCATGACTCCTTCTTCTGTGTGTCATATTCACGACTTCTGTAATAGGACCATTGGATTTTTTCCTGAAAAAAAAAAAAAAAAAAAAGAATAGATATTAATATAAGGTGAGATAAACTCTTTCTGATTCACTCTTCACTCTTTCTATAATTATTAATTATTTTGAAGATAATTACAATTTCTTTTATGTAATTAGTAATTGGAAATGGATAATTAACAATTTTTGCAAACCTGCTTTTACCTTATTCAAAAACATTTTGTATCTTGTTTATATTCAAGATGGTAAGTAACATAAAAATAGGACTCTTTTGAAATGTGTTCTAATCTGAGAGTTTTGTCACCAATTTTTAACCATTCTGCTTCAGAAAGGATGTGCTACCCCTTACAAAATAAAAATCTTGTGATTGAGAAATTATATAAAAATTACCTAATTGATCCATGTACTAAAAGTGATGACTGCAGATTTCACATGAGAATTTATTTTGCGTGATGTTTAGAGCGAGATCTTGTCCTGAATTGAAACTCACATTGAAAAATCGCAGATGTATTTCTCGAGATTATGAATGATTTTGTTTATTTCATTATCAATGTCGGGTGAATCCTTGATATTTTTTTCATTGTTGTTATTAATCTCTAGAGGCAGCAGAGTGGATCTAGGTTCGATCTCGATGTAGAGTATTTCTCACTTTCTATAACAGAAAGAAAAGATTTGGTCAATAAATTTTGAACTAGGCAAAGATTTTCGATAAAATAGGTGACTCACTTTGATGAAAGGTTTTTGCCTGATAACATGTTACTTAACAAAACTTTTATCTTATTCAATAAAATTTTGAATTTTGCTCTTATTCAAGACGATAAGATAAAAATAAAAATGAAATGTGTTTTTATTTGAAAAATATAAACAATACATCTGCTAAATTCTTTCTGATTCATGTTACAGTATCTTAATCCTTTAATTATAAGATCATACAAAATTAGCTGTGGTAATTATTCTTCTTTTTTGTCTCTACAAACTCGACTTATAATTTCAACCAGATATCAAACTACGTTATCTCAGCTTTGGTTTGAGATCCGTTCTTTAAAAAATCCTCGATAAAGTGATCAAACGTCTTCAGATATCAAACTACGTTATCTGTTTTGGTTTGAGATCCTTTCTGTAGAAAGTCCTCGATGACAAGATTGATCGTCGTTGTTGGCAAAGGGCCCAGGACTGTTTTTTTCATTGAGAGTGTCTCGTTTTTTGCGATTTTTGAAGCCATACTCGTGTCTCCTTAGGTGTATTTTGAGCTCACTTTGTCTTCTGAAAGTTTTGTCACACACATAACAAGTGAAGGGTCTAGCGACATCGTGAATTAACATGTGACATTTAACCGAATATTTCGTTGCAAGTTTCTTTTTGCAAATATCGCAAGCGTAGGATCTAACGCGATCGTGAATCTGCACGTGGCGTCTAAGCCTAGTTTTGGATGGAAATTTCTTTTTGCAAATTTCACAAGCGAATTCCCTCGAATTGTGTTGTGCTCTAATATGTTCCACCAAAGTGAACTCATTTTGAAGAATCTTGTCACACAATTTACATGTGACCTTTTCTTCATCATGCTTGCAGCGATAGTGCCTTTTTAAGGTTTTAAAGTATTTGTAACCTTGTTTGCATAGTACACAAAACCATTTATGAGAACTTAATGTGAGTTGGTCCGATTCTTCCTTTGGTATCTTCTTCTTGTAACTCCTTCTCTTTTGGCTCGTATTCACATCTTTTGTAAAAGGACCATTGGGTTTTTTTCTGAAAACAAAAAAAAGAAAAAGAATAGATATTAATATAAGCTGGAATATGACAGAAAATAAATATACTTCTCTCGAAATTGGTCTATATAATTCTTCCCTGATTTTTTACCATTCTTCTTCAGAAAGGGTGTGCTACTCCTTACGAAATAAAAATCTTGTGATTGAAAAATTATATAAAAAGTACCTTAATCTATTTGTAAAAATAACAATGAATAGTGGAGAAAATATTAAATCATAGGATTTTCATTTTTTGGTTTGATTTTCAGGAAGTGTAAAAGATATTTTAAACCAAAACTGAAAAGTTTGTTTATATTATTTATTAATTCCTTATTTACAGTTCTTGCAAAAATATTTGTACATTTAACTAAAACGAAAAGAGTGATATCAGGAATATACAAAATCGTGATTTTTTTATACGTCAGAGAATGAATTATTTGTCAAATGAATGTAAATTTCAGCTAGTAAAGAAATTCAACTTGTCTCAGTGTTACATAGAATATGTAATTTGTTATCTATTCGTTATTCAGCGAAATGAAAATAATTTCATTTATCTGCACTGTACAAATTTTACAAACTTATTCGAGAAAACATCGACTTACAATATACTTGATCTTAAAAGTACAAATTATATGTATATGAATTTGCCATCATTAATAATACACTCGTACCCCGAAGTACGGTGCCTCGTACTACGGCGCTTTTCACGCTTGACTGATTCTGCGTCCCCCCCTC